>JARWKJ010000019.1:37190015-37392515 GCA_029959095.1 Rhinichthys osculus | reverse complement strand
TCTTCTGCTCACCAAGGCTGCATTTGTTTGATCAAAAAATACATAAAAAACAGCGAAATATTATTGCAATTTAAACAGCTGTTCTCTATGTGAATATATAGTAAAGTGTAATTTATTCCTGTGATCAAAGTTGTATTTTCAGCATCATTACTCCAGTCTTCAGTGTCACATGATCCTTCAGAAATCACTCTAATATGAGGATCTGATGATCAAGACACATTTATGATTATTATCAGTGTTGAAAACATATTTGTGAAACTGTGATACATGTTATTTTTCAGGATTCTTTGATGAATTGAGAGCAAAAAAAAACATAATTTATTTGAAATAGAATCTTTTGTATCATTATAAATGTCTTTACTGTCACTTTTTCAATTAATCCATTCTTGTTAAATAATAGCATTAATTCCTTAAAAAAAATCTTAGTGACCCCAAACCTTTGAACGGTATAAATAAATATGTCAAATAAGAAAACTAATAATTTTATGTAATGTGGTGCAGTGATATTTTCCAGCCAATCATAGACATTCAAATGAAATATTTAACATAACTTGGATCTCTTAAAAGGGAAATACCATTTAATGCTGAATATAATTTTTTAATTAGTGATTTTCTTTTTGATACTGAAGTTGTGCATTCAAATATGCATGATTTCCAAACATACCCTAAAGGGTTTTGAGTGTAACATGGTATAGTATTAATGTTTTGAATATATATGTACTCAGATATCTGTTCAAACGATAACTATAATAATATTAAACAATTTGTAACAAGGTTGAAATAACAGTGCCGCTTATATTCTATAACCCGTATAACATGCCATGCGTTATATATATCGAAGGAGTGAGTTATTTAAATGTAGATGATTTGTTAATCAACATGGCGTTTGAGCACGGTAGACCTGCACCCTTGACTCGCCGCGCGCGCATGTGTGTGTGTGTGTGTGTGGCAGCCATAAGCACACTAGATTGATGGACGTGGCGTACTCCTCTGTGCTGTAAAAGATTATCTGCTCGCCTGCTGGAAACAAAGCCGTGATGGAAATTCGTCGCGCATCATCAGCAACAAAATATCTACACACCGAGACGGGACTGTGTCATTTTTCATGGGCTATATATTAAATAAAAAGAGCATTAAGGGAAGAGAGCGGAGAGGCAGCGGCGCCCGGCACCTGAGTAATAGCACTAGTTAGTGTTTTTTAAAATAGGGCCACTTGAATGAGGGAGATTATTGGGTTTTATTGGCTGTCAGGAAAGGCAGCGTTTGGCGTACCTCACCCACCGGACCCGTACTGTTCTGATTACAGTGCCAGGACCAATGAGAAGAAATGGGGCGCTTTGAGTCGCTGCACTCTTTAAAAAAAAGGTTATTTTTTTGGCATAGATGGTTTCATGAAGAACCTTTAACATCCATGGAAACTTGGAAAAAGGTTCTTTAGATTATCACATTTTCCCACTGTAAAAAAATAATCCTGTAAAAAAACGGTAAACTACTGGGAGCTGTGGTCGCCAGCTTCATGTGTGTGTTACTGTTTTAGTGTTACAGCATATAGCTGTTAAATTCAAGTTTTATACTGTAGCTGACAATACGGTATTTAGCTGTAAAAACAGTAACATACCGTATTTTTATGGTATGATGATGGGAACCACAGCTGCCAGTAGTTTACCGTTTTTTTTACAGGATTATTGAAACTTTTAAAGTCCCCCTGTAGCCAATACTTTTATCCCTTAAAACTCATCTTTGATCACCAAAATCACATTTTAAACGCTTTTTTCCTTGAAAAAAAAAGTATTCATGCCTTAAAATATCTTGAATGTAACTCGACACTCTTGCCTCATTTAGTATGCGCGGTTCTATGAATATGCAAATAAGCCCCGCCTCCACTCACTCACTCAGCTCAGAGATCCACTGGTTGACGATCACACGTTGATCTGATTGGTTACAAGGTCGTTTGTGACGTCAGAAACACCAGCGATTTCAAACCGTGTTTTTGAGACTGTCTTTGGTTCACTGCAGTTTTAAGCAGAAAATACTCAGCAATGCTGTCGCCTTATGAACTTACACACGGTTTGTCTTAGAGCATATTAAAAACACCACATACACAGAAACAACATTAAAAACTTTAAAAATAGGTTTACAGTCTTATTGTGAAGAACATTTGAATAATCTAAAGAGCCTTTTGTTCCCTTTTCGAGGGAACTCTCGATGCGTCACTTGACGCTTTGGGAACGCCCCCAGCGTGCATGCGTCTGAGCATCAATGTCAACTAGTCCAATGGAAAGAATGAGCGTCACGGGCGGGTGACGTCATGACCAGGAAGGGATAAAGGCTCACCCGGTGAAACGCGGCATTAGCTTCTGTGTCTCAGCAAGCGATCTGTGTCATTTTGTCTCTGTCTATTTACTGTTGTCTGTTGCGGAAAAGAATGGAAACTAAACAAGTGTACAAACAGTGTGCTTCTCCCTGCCCGCGTTATTTAACGGGTGGGGACACACACGAGCTTTGTGTCGTTTGTTTGGGAGTGGAGCATGCGGTCTCAGCCTTCGAGGGGGCTGAGTGCCAGCATTGTGAGATGTTACCGCTTCGCATGCTCCGCTCTCGCCTGTCACTCTTTGATAAAGAGAGTGGGCAGGCTCGCGATCCGCAGGGATCAGGACCCGCGTCTGCTGAGGCAGCGCGGAGATTGCATTCCTGGGGATCGCAAAAGGATCTTTCGGAGGGGTTGGAGACGGGTCCGAGGGCTCTTTCTCCTTCCTTACCCGAGAGATCCAGCGCTCTCCCCCCGGTGTCGGAAGCACGCTCTGCGGTTTCTTCCGGCCGGGGAGAGAGCCCTCCATTGCTTCATTGCTCTTCCTCCGAGGAGGTTGATGTGATGAGTTTGGAGAGTGAAAGCACACACATGGGGGAAAGAGATTCACAATTTATTTCCCCAGCATATGATGAGCTGGTGGATGTTATGTCGCGGGCTGTAGAGAAATTAAATATTGAATGGCCATCTGAGAAGAAGGGCGCTCGTCCTAAAAGCAAATTAGATGAGCGCTTTTTATCTTCCACCACATTATCTCCACCACGAGGGCTTCCATTTTTTCCCGATTTGCACAATGAAATATCTAAATCGTGGAATAAACCTTACTAATCACGTCTTTTCAGCCCTCAAGTTAACACTTATTCGAGAATAAGAGGGCTGAAAGAGTATGGTTAAGAGGCGATGCCCCAGGCGGAAGAGAATTTAGCCAGTTATCTTTCCCCTGGTCCCGCATCGTCTCTGAAAGCCTCGGCTTTGCCCACTAGACCGCTCAAAGCCACTTCGGTGTTAGTGGGCAAAGCTTATACGGCAGCAGGTCAAGCTGGAGCATGTCTGCATACTATGGCAGTGCTCCAGGCTTATCAAGCTGACCTGCTGGGGGATCTGGATAGTAGTGAGGGAGTCAGTCATGACGATATTCGTGAACTTCGTCGGGCTACCGATCTTTCTCTCAGGGCTACTAAGGAGACCGCCAGAGCAATTGGGCGGTCTATGGCAGCCTTGGTAGCTACTGAGAGGCATTTATGGTTAAATCTGTCTGAAATTAAAGAAAAAGATCGAGCTTTTTTATTAGATGCTCCGCTTGAACCTTCTGGTCTCTTCGGCGACGCAGTCCACGCGGTCGTCGAGAGATTTCAGGAGTCAAAGAAACAAGCTGACGTTTTTAAAAAGTTTATCCCTCGCCGGGTCCAGCCCCCTGGGGCTGCAGGGCGTGAGCAGCCCCAGCCGTCGAGCTCATCATATTGTGTGCATCAGAAAGAGAGTGTTGCGTCTCGTGCACCTCCACGTAGAGACTGGAGACGGACGCAACCCTCTCAACCGAAGTCTTCTAAGTCGAAGCCGGATCTGAGGACCGTTCTTCAGGCGAAGAAGACTTCGGTTCAAAAAAAAAAAAGGTCCTGATGTTCATGCATCAGGCCTGTGAGGACAGCCCCGACCGAAGTGGAGCGGTGTACACCTCATTATACGGTGCCCGTTCCATTTCGGGGTCCTCACGAGACCGTTCTGCCAACCCTGCCACCCTCGGTGCTTCAGGGCGCAGCGGTCTCCAGCGAGTCGCTGATGCTATGCTGCGGCACAGCATCGGTTTCGCGCCCTCTGAGGGGGGCCTTAGAGCGGCCAGTTCAGGTAGTTCATGCCATTATGTTTCAGGCTCCGGAATTAGCCGTCTCGATAACACCAGAGACCAGCCTCGAGAGGCTGGTTCCCTTAGTAAATTTTCTGGCAGCGTGGAAGCTTCTGCCGAATATTTCTCGTTGGGTCCTGCAGATTGTAGAGAAAGGATACAGAATCCAGTTTGGTTCTCGTCCTCTTCGTTACAACGGGGTGCTGCCCACAGTGGTGCATCCCGAGCAGGCTCTGGTAATGGAGCAAGAGGTAAAGGCCCTGTTAGCAAAGGAAGCTATAGAACAGGTGTACTCACCCGACAGAGAGTCGGGTTTTTACAGCCGTTATTTCATTGTTCCAAAAAAGGATGGAGGGTTGCGTCACATTTTAGATCTTCGTCTGTTAAATCGTTCAGTACAGAAACTCAAGTTCAAGATGCTGACACTCAAGCAGATCGTGACTCAAATCAGATCCGAGGACTGGTTTGTCACGATAGATCTGAAGGACGCTTACTTCCATGTCTCCATCCTCCCTCAGCACAGGAAGTTCCTAAGGTTTTCTTTCGGGGGCAAAGAATACCAATATCGGGTTCTTCCTTTCGGTCTAGCTTTATCACCCCGCACGTTCACGAAATGCGTGGATGCAGCTCTAGCCCCTCTCAGGCTTCAGGGCATACGTATTCTGAACTACATCGACGACTGGCTGATTCTAGCGGAATCAGAGCAGTTGGCGGTTCGGCACCGAGGTGTCGTTCTCGCTCATATGCAGATGTTGGGGTTGAGGCTCAATGCCAAGAAAAGTGTGCTTTCTCCAGTACAGAGAACCACTTTCCTTGGTGTGGTATGGGATTCAGTGACGATGCGGGCCACTCTATCGCCCGTTCGTGTAGCTGCTATCCTGACAGCCACCAAAGAGCTAAAGCTAGGCCAGTCACGCACTGTAAAACAGTTCGAGAGACTGTTGGGTCTTTTGGCGGCAGCGTCCAACGTGATTCCTTTTGGCCTGCTGTACATGAGACCTTTGCAGTGGTGGCTCAGGACCAGAGGGTTCTCCCCGAGGGGAAACCCACTTCGTATGATCAAGATCACGCGGCGATGCCTTCGTGCCTTGGTTATATGGAGAAAACACTGGTTCTTAACCCAGGGTCCGGTGTTGGGAGCTCTCTGCCATCGAGTTACGATCTCGACAGATGCTTCCCTCACCGGCTGGGGAGCGGTAATGGAAGGCCGCTCGGTTCAGGGTCGGTGGAGGAGTCATCATCTTTCTTGGCACATAAATTGCCTGGAGATGATGGCCGTCTTCAATGCGTTGAAGCAATTCCTCCCAGACCTGAGGGGCCATCATGTGCTCCGTACAGACAACACATCGGTGGTCTCTTATCTGAACCGTCAGGGGGGTCTGCGGTCGCGTCCGCTTTGCAAGCTGGCGCACCAGATCCTCCTGTGGTCTCTGGGGAAGGTACTCTCCCTGAGGGCAGTGTATATTCCTGGGGACCAGAATATTGGGGCAGACATCCTGTCGAGGCAGGAGCTGAGGCCAGGGGACTGGAGACTCCACCCCGAGGCGGTGGAAAAAATTTGGGAGTTTTACGGCCAAGCAGAGGTGGATCTGTTTGCGTCTCAGCATACGACGCACTGTCCACTTTGGTTCTCCCTTACTCACCCAGCCCCCCTGGGGCTGGATGCTATGGTGCAGACGTGGCCGAGGCTACGTCTGTACGCATTTGCCCCTGTTGCTCTGCTCCCAGGAGTTCTGGAACGAGTCCGCCAGTACGGAATAAGCTTACTGCTAGTAGCACCACGCTGGCCGAGTCGGATCTGGTTTGCGGACCTGATCCATCTCTTAGACGGTCCTCCCTTGGAGATCCCGATCAGGAGAGACCTTCTGTCTCAGGCCGGGGGCACAATATTTCACCCTCGACCAGAAATTTGGAACCTGTGGGTTTGGCCTCTGAGGGGGCCCAACTCATAGAGAGTGGTCTCTCAGCTGAGGCTGCTGAGACCATTCTAAGCTCCAGAGCTCCAGCTACTAGGAAACTATATGCGCTTAAATGGAGAGTTTTTTCTGTATAGTGTGACACCGACATCAGTGGGATCCAGTTAACTGTTCTGTGAACACAGTACTCGAGTTCCTGCAGGAGCGCTTTACGTCAGGTCTATGTCCTTCCACGCTCAAGGTCTACGTGGCGGCCATTGCGGCTTACCACGCCCTGGTGGGGGGTACATCGTTGGGTCGAGACCCCCTGATTACACGTTTCCTTCGTGGCACTTTGAGGCTAAGGCCTGCAACTCGCACTAGGGTGCCAGCTTGGGATCTTGCTTTAGTACTAGAAGGCCTGTCTAGGGCTCCATTCGAGCCCTTAGATTCGGTTTCAGAGAAGTTTCTTACCTTTAAGACTATCTTTCTGCTAGCTATTTCGTCCCTTAAGAGAGTTGGAGACCTTCAGGCCCTTTCGGTTTCCCCCACTTGCCTTGAGTTTGCACCGGGGATGGTCAAGGCTTTCTTATATCCAAAACAGGGATACGTCCCTAAGGTGCCGACCTTGACTCCGAGGCCTATTGTGCTGCAGGCTTTCTGTCCTCCTCCTTTTACATCTGCGGATCAGGAAAGGCTGAACCTCTTGTGTCCAGTGCGAGCACTGGATACTTATGTTCATCGGACATCGTCAATGAGGAAGTCCGACCAGTTATTTATTTGCTTTGGATCACCTAAGAAGGGTCTTCCTGCTTCTAAACAGACGGTTAGTAAGTGGATAGTTGAGGCTATTTCACTTGCATACGAGTACTCTGACCTGCCGTGTCCTTTGGCGGTCAGAGCTCATTCTACGAGGGGTATGGCGGCCTCTAAAGCCTTACTATTTGGAGTTTCTCTTCAAGACGTTTGTGATGCGGCAGGCTGGTCCTCACCGCTCACATTCGTTAGGTTTTACAGCTTAGACCTGGATGCTGCCCCAGGTTCTCAGGTGCTTAGTGCTTAGTTTCAACAGACTGACACTCAGGTACTTGGAATTTCTGGCGTTTTGGGTATTCTCGTTCCCAAAGCGTCAAGTGACGCATCGAGAGTTCCCTCGAAAGGGAACGTCTCAGGTTACTACTGTAACCATAGTTCCCTGAGAAAGGGAACGAGACGATGCGTCACCCTGCCATACTTCCTGCTTCCCCGTGATCGGCTTGCTTCGACTTTTTGAAGCTAATGCCGCGTTTCACCGGGTGAGCCTTTATCCCTTCCTGGTCATGACGTCACCCGCCCGTGACGCTCATTCTTTCCATTGGACTAGTTGACATTGATGCTCAGACGCATGCACGCTGGGGGCGTTCCCAAAGCGTCAAGTGACGCATCGTCTCGTTCCCTTTCTCAGGGAACTACGGTTACAGTCGTAACCTGAGACGTTTGGTTCTTCATGGAACCTTTATTGTACACTTTATTTCGATAGTCCACTTTAGAATAACTAAGTACATAAGTACAACTACATGTCAACTATCAGTCAGAGTATTAGTTAGGGTTCGGGTTAGTAGAATAAGTTGACATGTAGTTGCAAAGTTACTTATAGTCAGTAGACTGTCTAAAGTGGACCATCGGAAAGATAGAAGACAATAATGGTGTTTATTAGAGACAGATCATTGTGTCTTCTATGAGCTAGTCTCCCCTATTACAGCAACAGCTGTTAGCAAATGCCCATGATTTCATTCCTCAAATTTTAATCCTGATTTATGTAAGGAATATTTCACATATGTGTAAGTTCTGGAGAGAAAAAAAAAGTGTGCATCCAAATAAACATCTTAAGGTTCGTCTTCCACCAACACGTTTCCTTTAGCAGAAGCTTCAAATGGATTAGATCTGAATAGAGACTACAGTGATGACGGATTTATGATCTATGCGCAGAAGTAGACCAGCTAAAGACGTCAGCGGCGGGACGCTAGCTAAAGATCAAGAAGAAGAAGTCAGTGGGCGCTTTGAAGGGTTTTTTGGTTAAAGTCTGTGGTGAACTCAAGCTCAAGATATTTTCACGTTTTATTCTATGACATAAAATACATCAGTAATGCCACCGGGCCGAACACATAAACTCATCTACTCGTTGCATCTATAATCACTCTCCTATGGACTATTATAGCTCAAGCTTTCAGGGATTTCTTTTTTATACATATAGACTGAAAGAGTTGTTGAAGAGTTGCTCAGTGACCAACAAAAGTGTATGATTCTTACCAGTTTTGTTCATGACAATCTTTGCAAATGAACTTGCCTAAATACAATCAGCAGAAGTTAAAAGGTAAACGTTGACTATAAACGAACTACGCCACAGTCACATGACTTTAAAGTCACCATTATAATGTGACTGTGGTGTAGTTCGTTTACCTTTTAACTTCTGCTGATTGTATTTAGGCTAGTTCATTTGTAAAGATTGTCATGAACAAAACTGGTAAGAATCATAAACTTTTGTTGGTCACTGAGATTATTCACTGCAAGAGTGCAAAAACCAATGGAAAAATCCTATTGTTTTTTTCTTCTTCATGAGATCCAGTTTGATGCAAATGCACACAACGCTCTTCACAAGTGATGACATTTTGTTTTGAGAACGTTATATAGTTCAACCTAAACCGTCCGGTGGCGACGGTACATTTTGTTTTCTCACCAAAGCCCATTTTTACCCTCATTTGAAGCGTGGCGGGAGTTAATTTTGCACCCTGACTGTATACATGAACAAATGAGCATGGCATCGAGTCGCTGATTAAAGAAAAGATGAATGACATCAAGTGCGACAGGCACGGTGTAAGCGTATAATTAACCATAAAACGACAAATAGGGATGAAAGTCATATTCACGGAAACAGATCGGCTGGAAACACTTCCGTCCTAAAGAAAAACAGGCCGAGAGATTGTGTGTGATCTGACAGAGAGAGAGAGAGAGAGAGAGAGAGAGAGAGAGAGAGAGAGAGAGAGAGAGATGGAGTGAACCAGGGCCTCTTTCACTCGGATGGTCCACGCATCAGCCGTCCCTAAACATGACACAGCTCGCAGGAAAGCATTGATTTCCCCCTCCATCTCTCCATCAATCTTGTGCTGGGCGAGAGGGGGAGCGATAGACGGATGGAAAGACAGACAGATGAAGATGTGATTTGTTACTTGGGCGCTGGAGAGAGGATCACCCGGCTCTGGACGCAAAGAGAAGGCGCGGCACGGACACGCGGATCAAACAAAAATTCTTTTTTATTCATTTTTAAGGCAAGACGGGAGTTTGTTGAGGTCAAATTGTATTCAAATCGCACATATTCAAACGCACATACATAGACTAAACACGTGATACGCATGTGCAGCACTTTCACAGATCAGCGTTTTTGAGGTTTAATATAACTAATGTTTAAAAAATGTCAAGGCTTGCACCGTTGGAACATGTTTAAAGGGATACTCCACTTTTTTTTGGAAATAGGCTCATTTTACAACTCCCCCAGAGTTAAACTGTTCAGTTTTACCGTTTTTGAATCCATTCAGCCGATCTCCGGTTCTGGTGGTACCACTTTTAGCATAGCTTAGCATACATCATTGAAGTGGACAAGACCATTAGCATTTCTCAACAAAAAAAATGACCAAAGTGTTTCGATATTTTTCCTATTAAAAACTTGACTCTTCTGTAGTTACATCGTGCACTAAGACCGACGGAAAATGTAAAGTTGCGATGTAAATGTAGCAGGCGCAATGATATGACGCAGCGCCAGAAAATAGGTCGCGTTGGAAGTTACCGAGCTGGGGACTATTTTCAGGCGCTGAGTCATATCATTACGCCTGCTGCTCTCATGGTACGGCAGTGAGGTTTATTGATTATTACGCAGGAATGAGAGTATAGTTCCTAGCCATATCAGCCTAGAAAATCGCAACTTTACATTTTCCGTCGGTCTTAGTGCACGATGTAACTACAGAAGAGTCAAGTTTTAAATAGGAAAAGTATCGAAACTCTTTGGTCATTTTTTTTTTTGAGAAATGCTAATGGTCTCGTCCACTTCAATGATGTAGACAGACACGTAATACGCATGTGCAGCGCTTTCACATATTCGCGTTTTTGAAGTTTGCTTGGAGATGATTACAATTTGTATTTTTTTCTAAATTATTCAACGATTGCACCGCGGAACATATTGAGGTCAATTTGTAGAGAAAGACTGCACGCCTGCGCACATATATATTCAAACGCACATACACTACCGTTCAAAAGTTTGGGGTCGGTACGATTTTAAATACTTTTAAAAGAATTCTCTTCTGCTAACCATGGCTGCGCTTATTTGATTAAAAATACAACAAAAATCAGTTATAGTATTAAATATTATTCCAGTGTAAATCAGCTGTTTTCTGTGTGAATATATAGTAAAGTGTAATTTATTCCTGTGATCAAAGCTGAATTTTCAGCATCACCAGTGTCAGTGTCTTCAGTGTCAAATGATCCTTCACAAATCAGTATAATATGAGGATTTGATGTTCAAGAAACATTTATTATTATTATCAATGTTGAAACAGTTGTTGGTCTGTCAGTTGTACAGTTTTTTTTTTTTTTAGGATTCTTTGATGAATAGGAAGTTCAAAAGAACAGCATTTGTTTGAAATATAATCTTTTGTAACAATATAAATGTCTTTACTGTCCTTGATAAATAAAAGTATTGATTTCTTTCCTCCAAAAAATAAAAATAAAATTCTCACTGACCCCAAACTTTTGAACGGTAGTGTACATAGACTAAACACGTGATACGCATGTGCAGCGCTTTCACAGATCAGCGTTTTTGAGGTTTACACGGAGATGATAACTAATGTTTAAAAATGGCAACGCTTGCACCGTGGAACATGTTTAAGGTTTGCGTTCTCGAGCGGCGAACACTGTTGTGTGAATGAGCAGCCGGAGCCGTTAAGGGTTTTCTGTGAGAGCGGTGTCGTGTTAGCGGCCCCTAACTAATGATCTTTGAATCAAGTGAATCAATCAAAACTAACTTTAGCTGGACAATAACTTTATTCTAGAGCTGCTGTAAAGCCAAACAATCTCTGTTACTGTAATCTCCAACTGTGGTTGCCAGAACTTTACCGTTAAAAATACGGTAGGAACGTTAATGGTTTTACAAACTTAACTTAAAATTTACAGTAATAAACCGTATTTCATTTTCTGATGATATGTTGATTAACCAACTGTTTAAAAAATGTATATCTGTTTTGTACCATTGTAATACACTGGCATCCCACAATTATCACAGCAGTGATGAGAGTCACATGATCAATCACACCTCATCACAAGCAATCTTCCATAAGAAGGCTAATACTTATATAAAGAAGCTGCACTGTGTCATTCACACAAACATTAAACACCATCATGGTAACACACATGAAATTTAAAAAATGCAATAAACATTAATTTAACAACATTAAATGTAACATAAAACCCTAATGTACATAACTGATTAGAAAAAAAAAACAAGAAAACTAAGAGGAACCATAGTTATTTCAACAAAAATACATAAAATGTGAAGTGTCATGCAGAGAATTGTGGGAATGTTAATTTACGGTTTTTCACTGTAAATTATACAATGAGTTGTTCTTTTTCACTTTAAAAAACTGTAAATTTAACGGTATTTTACAGTAAAATTATATCAGTTATTTACCGTATAAAGTACGGAAACTTTCTGTTAACCAATTAACAGTTTTGCACTGTAGCATTTTTACAGTCTTTTACCATTAAAATCATGATTATTTTTTACAGTGCTGTTATCACTGTAAAGCTGCTTTGAAACAGTCTGAGTTGTTAAAAGTGTATATAAATGAAGGTAACTTGACTTGACATGTTTTCCAGGCTGAGGTGAACAGTGGAGCGGCTCGTGATTGAGTTCAGGATAAACGCTGTAACCGAGGGCCTCACCGCAGGGGCCCGACTGATGTCACTTCATCACACATACACTGGTGATTTATGACCGACACACTTTAGACTGTCCTCATATTCACACACAGAGGGAG
This sequence comes from Rhinichthys osculus, assembly GCA_029959095.1. NCBI lineage: Eukaryota > Metazoa > Chordata > Actinopteri > Cypriniformes > Leuciscidae > Rhinichthys > Rhinichthys osculus. The sequence continues at coordinate 37,380,407 of JARWKJ010000019.1, read as the reverse complement.
AAAAAACACACCGTTTTAAAGGATGTTGGTTTGCTTGTGTCCTTTTTGAGCTCTTGGGCTCAACTGAGTGTTTGAAGACGTTCAAGAGGCTGTTGTCAACACTGATTTATTGCAATTTTGGAATTGGTAACTTGTAACTTGTAGAGTCATTTTTGCTGTAAGGTATCTATACTTTTACTCAAGTATGGTTTTCATGTACTCTTTACACCTCTGCCGAAAGTATAAAAGTTTACAGCAATTTTTATTTCCAATGCTTATCTTTAATTTGAAGGTTATAGTCAATTTGGAGTCTTGCAGAACAACATGTGTACACAATAAGTACCTTGCATTGAATGCTTAATTTTATAATGTGCACAGTAGAAAAAAGAGTTCACATATGCTTGTTTTTAGACATTTTTCCACTAGCCTTCAAATCCGAAACATTTTTAGTGAAACAAAAGCATAGGCAAGGCTTTAAGCACATATTTAGTATAAGGGGTAACAGTTTACAAATTAACCATAGAAAATCCATACACAGTAAAAAATATGGTCAATATTATGACATCATATGTTTTTACATTGCTTTAACTCATCACAACAAGTTTCAAAGCAATTTTCAACTTAATTTATAAGTTCTACAAGATTCAACTCATTTTAAGTCAGTTTAATGTAATTTAAGTTGAAATGACTTAAACATCCAAGTTGATTTTACTTAAAAATTTAAGGCAGCAACTTTTCTTGTTTATGCATCAAGTTCTTTCCATATACTGTTCATTTGAGGTTCATTTGGGATATTGTACTAAATCGTGCATATTTTGCACACTACTTACAAATACTCTCATAGACAACATTTCATGGTTTACATGAGAATCTGCACTTGCACACATAGAACATATTATAATATATTTATCATACTTAATCTGGTCTTATTTTACTCTTTGAATGTGTATCTGTATCTGTATTTAATGCCCGCGTCTCACAACAAGCATTTCAATGTACAAATCGTCATCTTGTGCTTATATGACTAATAAACTTAAACCTATTTGCCAGTGGCCACAGCTCACACATAAAGTGAATCACGGTTAATGTTTCGTTAGGTGAACATATCCTTTTAAATGTATATAGTTGCCTCAAACTAGCAGTTAATGTGATAACCATTAACAGACACGGAGAGATTATGAATGGCATTTGCAGATTCAACTACTTCTGAAATGTTATTGTAAAGCACAATGTTTTTATGTAAAGTGTCTCTCGTTGTTTCTGCCTTAAATTATTACATTGTTTAAATTTATTCATTTTTTGTGATTTTGTTTATGTACATTTCTAAAATACATAACTTCTCTGATAACAGATCACTCTAAACTGTAATGTGGACTCACGCATTTAAACTGCTTTGAAATGATGTGTATTGTGAATTGAATTGAATTAAAAGGAAAAACAGAATCACACTTAAAAACGAATAAGTTCATTCAACTTAAAATAATTTGTAACCTGGCTGCCTTAAAATGTTGTGGTAAGTCAGCTAAGAAACTTCAGTTGTTTGTACATATATTGGAGTTCCTTAAACCTAGAATTAATCGTTGGGATAACAAAGGTGAAGCTGACAAAATAGTCTGATCAACTTTAATTTAAGTTTAATGAATTAGTTTATTAGTTACTCCAACAAGAAATTAAAAGTTGTGTAAACCTAAATCCCAGTTAAGACAACATAAAATTAGTGACACCAACAAACTTGTCTGCTATCTTGAGTTGTTTAAACTAATTATAATATATAATTTATAGCATAATATATAGTAAACCAGCATATGAGGTTAAGTCGTTAAACTGAGTCAAACTCCTGCATACATTTGCAGATTCAACTACTTGTGAAATGTAAAGCACGTTTTTGCATACAGAAAACACTTTAATCTCCATACAAACCAGCATATGATTAAGATCTACAGGTTAAGTCGTTGAGTCAAACTCGTGCGTTGCTGTAAAACAAGGAAACGGCCCTGATTGAGAGCATTTGTTTGACTCCACGTTTGGTCTTTTCCCCCTAATGAATGAAGCACACTTGGCTCAGAGTGCAAGTTCACGTGAAGTTTATGGTTTAATTATATGGCGGGCACCGGAAGCCCCGTATCCAGCCCAGGAGGAGGAGACGGGACCGGGCATCACTCCTCGGGCCTTTGTCAGGTGATTGCTGGCAGAAAAAAGGAAAACAGATCAATACATCTCCTCTGGGGCTGACAGCTAATCTTTACCAAGGCTGAAATATGAGCGGCATCAGCCGTGGATTCCTGTACTGGAGCGGGCCGATTGACTGGGCGCACACACACCGCCCTCCTGTCCCACTTCTTGCCCCGGTGAGGAAATTCATTTCGGCCCATCGAGGACGGCGAGGGCTTTATGGCTGTTCCCGGGGAAGGAAGTCGTCATGGTAACGACTAATTACAGCGAGTGGACAAATCTCTTTGACGTGCTACAGAAAGCCGAACGTCTGTGTGTGTGTGTGTGTGTGTGTGTGTGTGTGGAAAAGCTGTGGGTCAATTAAAGGAATAATTCACGGACAAATGAACGTTTTACATGTTGTGGCCACAAAAAGGACAAAAGACCAATAATAGATAAAGAACGATTCCTTGATCCATCTGTAAATGGTTGTTTTGTTGAAATTAAATAAATGATTTTAAAGTCCCCCTGTGGTGGATCAAGCTTTTAATGTTGTTTGTGTGTGTATGTGGTGTTTTTAATATGCTTTAAGACACACCATGTGTAAGTTCATAAGTCGACAGCATTGCTGAGTATTTTCTGCTTAAAACTGCAGTGAACCAAAGACAGTCTCAAAAACACGGTTTGAAATCGCTGGTGTTTCTGACGTCACAAACGACCTTGTAACCAATCAGATCAACGTGTGATCGTCAACCAGTGGATCTCTGAGCTGAGGGAGTGAGTGGAGGCGGGGCTCATTTGCATATTCATAGAACCGCGAATACTGAATGAGGCAAGGGTGTCAAGTTACATTCAAGCCATGTGACAGCTCATGTAAGGAAACATTTGTTGTATTGTTTGGCATTTTTTAAATAAATGTATAAAGACCACGCAGGAGAAAGCCTTCAGTACTTTTCAATTGGCATATTTAAAAGAATCATTGACAAAGCGTAACATTACACATATATACTCATTTACACATACTCGTGTAAAATAAAAAGTTATAAAATAATAACAATACTGTAGGTAAATATTGTAATAGGTTGTGCCATCTGTTATTATATGTTTTATTCATTGTGTATTGGATGTGCCGAACGGTCGGTTGAGCAACAAGATCACAGGACATCTCATTTGCATCTCATGCGTTCTGTGTCCTGAGTTTGTTCTTTCAAGATAGCCTGACAAGTCCAGTCTTCACAAGAGCACAAGTCTGTTCTTTACACTCTCAGAATTGAGAAACAGGTTTAGACTCAAGTGGCCACCCATCAATTGGTCAATCCTGACGTGTAAAGTGACCAATCATAGTTTTGTTTAGGTGTGCATACATGTCACGACAATAACAGACTTTAACAATACTTTCATGTTTGCTTACATATGCTGCAGATATTCCCTTCTCAGTGAAGTGCTTCCCCTGATCTTCCATTCTACATGTGAGAGGACACATGACTAATAAAATGGGTTCACTTGGTTCACAAGCTTAGAAAATAATACTTTTTCTGTATCCCATCGGCAATCAGGTCTTTTGAGTGCCTCAAACAAAACGAGGCACTCTTGTCTTGAATTTATATGTCGTGAAATTTGCACACAAATTTTTTTTAAAAATTAAAATCAGCATTGAATTGCTCCTCAGAAGCATTCATTAGTGAAGTACAGGGTTATTATTGTTAACTAGAACTAAAACTTTTAAAAACATTTCTGATAACTAAAATAAAGCAAATTATAAACAAAATATAAATATTAGGCTACTTGGGAAAAAGTTGAACTGAATGAAACATTTTAAATGTTGCCTTTGCTGAAATATTTTATGTATAAGCGTTAAAATTATTAACTGAAAATAGATATAAATTAAAGGGGGCATTTACACGACACCGTTTGGAACAAAACAAATGAAAACTTTGTGTGCATTTTGGCCATTCATTGATCATGATAACATCGTTTTTGGGGGCGTAAAAAACGCAAGCTTTTAAAGGGGTCATGAACTGGCTTTTTAAATTGTTTTATATTGTTGTCTGAGGTCAACTTATGACGTTCGCTTGGTTTTTACATTCAAAAACATCCAAATAATAAGTAATAGGCTATTTCCTACCCTAGTTTTGAGCCTAGCTTAAAAACGTTCGGTTTTTATGGGCGTCTCGCATTGAAGACTTGGAAGTAAACGCCCACTGCTGTGAGTGGATAACAGTTTTGCATATTATAATGAGTTTCGTGTAATGCGCGGATCGGTGGGCGGGGCTAAACCGGCCGTGTTGAAGTAGGCGTTGATCTTCTTCTGCGGGGGTGGTGTTTTATCCTCTGTGTCGTCATAGTTCCCCACTTTGAAAAATCGAGTCATTTGCTGAGCCTGGTGTCAATAAAAGCTTTTATTGGACTAACAAGGACGTTTTCAGTTCTTAAACTTACAGGATATTCTTATAATATGATGACCTCTTAGATGTCAAAAGCTCAAGGAAAATTTGATTTCTCAGTTCATCACCCCTTTAAAAACGGGTTTCAAAGTGCAAGTTTTTGAAAACGTTAGCGTTATCGTGTGTGTAAACTACAAAAATACGAATTTGTGAAAACGGTAACATCATGTGCAGGGGTGTTACCAAGGGGGTAATCCATCGACCGGAAGTTGAAGCCGGCCGGGTGCCGCCATCTTGTAGCAGAACTTCACTTGCGTTAGCATTTCCATTGACTCCCATTCATTTTGGCGTCACTTTGACAGCGAATAACTTTACATCTGAGGCGTTTAAAGACTCCATTTGTCCATTATTTATTTCTAAAGAAACACGACAATGTATAAATGGCTCCATTACCTTCTATGTTACATTATGGCCCTGTAGAAACAGTTTTAGTAAAAATAGGCTAACGATTGCGTCATAACCACTCGACTCTCTGTCGCGCTGTACAGAAATGACCGTACAGACAGGAGGAGAAGCTCGCAGGCAATCGGGGGACGTCCCGTCAAGGGAGAAGCCCATAGATAATGAGTCCATAAAAGCAATGGAATACTTACTCCTGCTCACTCACGCCAAAGAACTCTTTGCTCAAGTTCCCCGTCTCTGCAAGATTAACGTTGGCAATTTTCACACAAAGCTACTAGAAGATTAACGTCTGTCAGACAGGTTGCTCACGTCATCAAGCTTAGTTTGAGTCGGTCTGAGTCTGCGCGTCAGGAACGGAAGTTCTCAAAAATCGCTAAAAGTGGGCTTCAACTGTCTCAACTGAGTTCCAATGAGATGGCTCTGTCCACTTCTTTTACTGTCTATGGGTGTTACGTGTTCAGTCTACAGTATTGGTGTTTCTTTACACAGTGACATCGCCACCTACTGGCCTGGCAGCAGAATACAGCGATTGTTTTTGCCATTCCGTGTGAACCGGGATCGTTTTGACAACGTTGTCGTCTGTAGGCGAACAATGCAAAGGAAAACCTTTTCCGTTTTAGTACATCGTTGTCATGTAAATGTAGCCTAAAACTAACGAAAACAAAACTGAAATAAAAGTATGAAATTACAAAAAATTATGCTAAAATTAACATAAAAAAATACAGGTGAAACTCGAAAAATTTGAATATCGTGCAAAAGTTCATTTATTTCAGTTATTCAACTTAAAAGGTGAAACTATAGACTCATTACATGCAAAGTGAGATATTTCAAGCCTTTATTTGTTATAATTTTGATGATTATGGCTTACAGCTTATGAAAAATATCTAGAATATTGTGAAAAGGTTTTCATATCTGTAAGCCATAATCATCAAAATTATAACAAATAAAGGCTTGAAATATCTCACTTTGCATGTAATGAGTCTATATAATATATTAGCTTCACCTTTTAAGTTGAATTACTGAACAAACTTTTGCACAATATTCTAATTTTTCGAGTTTCACCTGTAAATAAAATAAAAGATAATCCAAAATGTGATAATCCTAAAATAAAAAGTAAAGTAACACTGCTTTAGTAAAGAAACGTTTAACCATTGCTTTCGTTTCCTGGGAGATCGTTAAAGATCGCTATAGGCTCCCTGTAGAAGTCAGCCAATCAGATTCAGACTTTTGCCTTCGCGAAAGTCTTTCCCGTTTTGTGTGCCATATGCAGCAGATGTCGTGCCAAACACTGAACCTTTCGAAACTTTGAAAGTGTCGTGAAACATGCGAGAAGCAACGTAATATCGTTTAGCTGAAATGTCGCCACAGGCAGGTTTTTTTCCTCCAGTGGATTGTAAACAGTTGTATCATGACACTGCACGGCGGTCCAGACAATCTGATAAATGATTGACAATTAAAAAGGCCTTTTATGCATTTGACTGAAGCAAACTTTCATGTGTGAACATTTGAAGATGGAAGGGAACCCGCTGGAGGCCACAGAAACACACACTCTCTGTTGTGCTAATGAGTGCGTTTCAGACCCAACAGAACTGCGTGAGGTCGACGCCATATCTGATGCCACTGAATCTGCTTCTACATACTGATTTCTCTAATTGGCACAGATAATAAAACCTCACATTCAACTTTAAATCATAGTTAATGAATTTAATTACCTGTGTGCCTAAGGTCAAAGGTCAGATTCAACAGTTAAAGGGGTAGCTCATCACCCTGAAAATCATAAGAGTTTCTTTGTTGATGTGAAACAAAAGGAGAATTGTTATGATGTCATGATGCTTATACGGTGTGCGTGTGTGTGTGTGTGTGTGGTTACTAAAGGCTGAATAAAGATTGACTGAAGAAATACCATGAACATGATGGTGAGTGAATAACAGAATGATCACTCATGTGTCAACTGTTTCTTTAAACACAAACCTGAGAAAATGGCCTGTGGACGGGTGATTAACTGGCCTGATTGCATTAGCATTTCCATCCACGGATAGAGGCACGTGATTCAAAACCTTCTCATTTATACATTTTCTAAGTTGTTTCGGTTCTGAGCAGTGGAGTTTGTACTTCATGATGTAATTTTGTATCCCAGCAGGCCTTGCTTCACTGGAATCAGTACTGGCAGCGGACACTGAGATTGACTCACAATACACAATACACATCATACATCATAAAACAACATAAAACACAACAGACTCAACATAGCATTTTCAAATGGGTGCAGGGGTGCAGGGGTGGTTGCTAAGGCATTCTGATTGTGGTTACTGAGGTGTCCTGCGGGGTTACTAAGGTGTTGCTATGTGGTTTCTTTCATGTTCTAGGTGGTCACTAAGGTGTTCTGGGTGGTTGCTAAGGTGTTGACATGTGTAAGGTGTTGCCATGTTGTTTCTTGGATATCCTGGGTGGTTGCTAAGGAATTGCTAGGCGTTTGTTGACATGTTCTAGGTGGTTACTAAGGCATTCGGATTGTGGTTACTGAGGGGTCCTGCGTGGTTACTAAGGTGTTGCTATGTGGTTTCTTTCATGTTCTAGGTGGTCACTAAGGTGTTCTGGGTGGTTGCTAAGGTGTTGACATGTGTAAGGTGTTGCCATGTTGTTTCTTGGATATCCTGGGTGGTTGCTAAGGAATTGCTAGGCGTTTGTTGACATGTTCTAGGTGGTTACTAAGGCATTCTGATTGTGGTCACTGAGGGGTCCTGCGTGGTTACTAAGGTGTTGATATGTAGTTTCTTTCATGTTCTGGATGGTCACTAAGGTGTTCTGGGTGGTTGCTAAGGTGTTGACATGTGTAAGGCGTTGCCATGTTGTTTCTAGGGTATCCTGGGTTGTTGCTAAGACATTGCTATGCGTTTTCTGACATGTTCAAGGTGATTGCTAAGGCATTCTGATTTTGATCACTGAGGGGTCCTGTGTGGTTACTAAGGTGTTGCTATGTGGTTTCTTTCATGTTCTGGGTGGTCACTAAGGTGTTGACATGTGTAAGGCGTTGCAATGTTGTTTCTAGGGTATCCTGGGTGGTTGCTAAGGAATTGCTATGCGTTTGTTGACATGTTCTAGGTGGTTACTAAGGTATTCTGATTGTGGTCACTGAGGGGTCCTGCGTGGTTACTAAGGTGTTGATATGTAGTTTCTTTCATGTTCTGGATGGTCACTAAGGTGTTCTGGGTGGTTGCTAAGGTGTTGACATGTGTAAGGCGTTGCCATGTTGTTTCTAGGGTATCCTGGGTTGTTGCTAAGGCATTGCTATGCGTTTTCTGACATGTTCTAGGTGGTTGCTAAGGCATTCTGATTGTGGTCACTGAGGGGTCCTGTGTGGTTACTAAGGTGTTGCTATGTGGTTTCTTTCATGTTCTGGGTGGTCACTAAGGTGTTGACATGTGTAAGGCGTTGCAATGTTGTTTCTAGGGTATCCTGGGTGGTTCGTAAGGAATTGCTATGCGTTTGTTTACATGTTCTAGGTGGTTACTAAGGTATTCTGATTGTGGTCACTGAGGGGTCCTGTGTGGTTACTAAGGTGTTGATATGTAGTTTCTTTCATGTTTTGGATGGTCACTAAGGTGTTCTGGGTGGTTGCTAAGGTGTTGACATGTGTAAGGCATTGCAATGTTGTTTCTAGGGTATCCTGGGTGGTTGCTAAGGCATTGCTATGCGTTTGCTGACATGTTCTAGGTGGTTGCTAAGGAATTCTGATTGTGGTCACTGAGGGGTCCTGCGTGGTTACTAAGGTGTTGCTATGTTGTTTCTTTCATGTTCTGGGTGGTCACTAAGGTGTTCTGGGTGGTTGCTAAGGTGTTTACATGTGTGAGGCATTGCAATGTTGTTTCTAGGGTATCCTGGGTGGTTGCTAAGGCATTGCTATGCGTTTACTGACATGTTCTAGGTGGTTGCTAAGGCATTACTATGCAAATGCTGAAATGTTCTGGCTTGCTAAGGCATTGCTATGTAATTTCTAGGGGATTCTCTGTAATTTCTACAGTGTTCTGTGCTGGGTTTTCTCGAAACCCTCCTAACGCTACGTCATTCTTAAGTTATACCTTAAGCTGTACCTATTTGTTAATGTGTGTTTCCCTTGAACTAACGTTCTTAGTTAGGTATACATATAAATAATTGAAGTGTTTTCATGCAAATAATAAAATTGTCATTACACTGATTGTTGTAAGATTTTTAATTATATTATCCAAAGGTATATCAGCTGGCAAACCATTAGTCAGTAAAGGCGTAGGAGTCTTTTCAAGGGGATTGTTGTGGTGGGGAGTTCGCTCAAACTATGGCAGCGATACAGTTGTGCTAATCAAAGGCGGTGCCGTATAGTGTGTATGCTTAGTGAATGTGCACTATTACTTCTGTGAAAACATTTCAGCTCCCAGCCAGAAGCTTCAATTACAAAAATCGCCTGCCATGGCAGCAAGTTCAGCCGCTTTTAGATCTTGTTAGTCCGACTTTGCCAAAACAAACACGACGGAGCCCCGAAATTAAGAACTTTCTTAAACTTTCACAGAAGTAATAGTGCTTCCAGAAACCCTCCACTTCCCCAGCTCCACCTGTATAGATCTGCTACTGGTAATTCATACGCTATTATTGTTCAGCAGCAGCGGGTCTTATTTGCTCACAGCAGCAAATCTGTGTATATAGTGACAATGGCAAGTCCCATACTTGCTTTGTATCATCAGCAGCAATAACCAACAGTAACATCAGCAGAAACAGCAGCAGAAACAGCAGCAACAGCGTAACAGATCTATTCCGCCAATACCAAACATGACCCATTACTGTGCCTAACACCCATTATTACAATGCCAGTTGTCATGACAGAAATAAAGTGTAGCTAGGGTGTTCTGGAAACACTGTTTCTGTCTTGTGTGGTTGCTACGGCATTGATATGTCATTGCTAGGGTGTTCTGGACGGTTCATACGCTGATTTCACGCAGCCGCCATTTTGAAATCGAAAGCGAGGCTCCGGTGGGAAGAACCCTGAAAGTACAGATAGACAACAGTGCCTTGGACTACCAACCTGAAGCTGCTGCCGCGATTTACACTATTGATGTTAATATCCAATATAGGACATGTATATAGTTCGTTCCTGCTTCTTTTTTTACGTTCTGAATTTTATGTAAAAAAATAAAAATAAATGTATAAATAAATTTCTCTGTATATAGTCTAAAGTATGAAAGAAATGTATGTACATTTTTATAATAACTAATTTCTACATTAAACACAACAATACGCCATGGCATTCGCGACTCTCCTATGATTAAAAGCGGCACTTTCGGTTTTCTTCCCACCGGAGCCTCGCTTTCGATTTCTAAATGGCGGCTGCGTGAAATCAGCATATAAAGTGTTGATATGTGGTTGCTGGTGTGTTCTGGTTGGTTGCTAGGTGTCCTGTGTGGTTGCTAAAGCATTGATATGTCATTGCTATGGTGTTCTGGACGGTTAATAAAGTGTTGCTATGTGGTTTCTGATGTGTTATGGTTGGTTGCTAGGTGTCCTGTGTGGTTGCTAAGGCATCGATATGTCATTGCTGGGCTGTTCTGGACGGTTAATAAAGTGTTGCTATGTGGTTTCTGATGTGTTATGGTTGGTTGCTAGGTGTCCTGTGTGGTTGTTAAGGCATTGATATGTCATTGCTAGGGTGTTCTGGATGGTTAATAAAGTGTCGCTATGTGGTTTCTGATGTGTTATGGTTGGTTGCTAGGTGTCCTGGACGGTTAATAAAGTGTAGCTATGTGGCTGGTGTGTTCTGGTTGGTTACAAGGTGTCTTGTGTGGTTGCCAAGGCATTGATATGTCATTGCTAGTGTGTTCTGGTTGATTGCTAGGTGTCTTGTGTGGTTGCTAAGACATTGACATGTCATTGCTAGGGTGTTCTGGATGGTTAATAAAGTGTCACTATGTGGTTGCTGATGTGTTCTGGTTGGTTGCTTTGTGTCCTGGGTGGTTGCTAAGGCATTGATATGTCAATGCTAGGGTGTTCTGGACGGTTTATAAAGTGTAGCTATGTGGCTAGTGTGTTCTGGTTGGTTACTAGGTGTCGTGTGTGGTTGCCAAGGCATTGATATGTCATTGCTAGGGTGTTCTGGTTCTGGTTGGTTGCTAGGTGTCTTGTGTGGTTGCTAAGACATTGATATGTCATTGCTAGGGTGTTCCGGATGGTAAATAAAGTGTTGATATGTGGTTGCTGATGTGTTCTGGTTGGTTACTAGGTGTCGTGTGTGGTTGCCAAGGCATTGATATGTCATTGCTAGGGTGCTCTGGTTCTGGTTGGTTGCTAGGTGTCTTGTGTGGTTGCTAAGACATTGATATCTCATTGCTAGGGTGTTCTGGATGGTTAATAAAGTGTTGATATGTGGTTGCTGATGTGTTCTGGTTGGTTGCTAGGTGTCCTGTGTGGTTGCTAAAGCATTGATATGTCATTGCTGGGCTGTTCTGGACGGTTAATAAAGTGTTGCTATGTGGTTTCTGATGTGTTATGGTTGGTTGCTAGGTGTCCTGTGTGGTTGCTAAGGCATTGATATGTCATTGCTGGGCTGTTCTGGACGGATAATAAAGTGTTGCTATGTGGTTTCTGATGTGTTATGGTTGGTTGCTAGGTGTCCTGTGTGGTTGCTAAGGCATTGATATGTCATTGCTAGGGTGTTCTGGGTGGTTAATAAAGTGTCGCTATGTGGTTTCTGATGTGTTATGGTTGGTTGCTAGGTGTCCTGGACGGTTAATAAAGTGTAGCTATGTGGCTGGTGTGTTCTGGTTGGTTACAAGGTGCCTTGTGTGGTTGCCAAGGCATTGATATGTAATTGCTAGTGTATTCTGGTTCTGGTTGATTGCTAGGTGTCTTGTGTGGTTGCTAAGGCATTGATATGTCAATGCTAGGGTGTTCTGGACGGTTAATAAAGTGTAGCTATGTGGCTAGTGTGTTCTGGTTGGTTACTAGGTGTCGTGTGTGGTTGCCAAGGCATTGATATGTCATTGCTAGGGTGTTCTGGTTCTGGTTGGTTGCTAGGTGTCTTGTGTGGTTGCTAAGACATTGATCTGTCATTGCTAGGGTGTTCTGGATGGTTAATAAAGTGTTGATATGTGGTTGCTGATGTGTTCTGGTTGGTTGCTAGGTGTCCTGGGTGGTTGCTAAGGTATTGATATGTCATTGCTAGGGTGTTCTGGATGGTTAATAAAGTGCTGCTTTGTGGTTGCTAACTTGTGTTGCAGGGTGATTGCTCTCAAGTGACAGGAGTCCCACACACACTCATCTCTGTGATCTGGTCAGTAAATGTGACTTAATGCAAGTCTGTGGGATGTTTTCACCTCTTTTTGTTCTGTTTCATGCGTCTGATCACACCTCTCCTCAACAGCACATGATTTGAGGAATCAACAAAGTTCAACACTTCGGGGTGGGATTGTTGATATCATCAAGCATAAACAAAAATAATAAACATACTGGGCAAGGCTAAGTAAAAGCCTCCATATATAAGAGCTACGAGCTTCACGGACACTTTCAGATCCCCATCAAAATAGAAAGTGTCTTCCAGTGTGCGCTGTCTGTGTCCATCACTTCGGAAGTTTATCCACGTTACACGGCCATTTTGAGATGAGCGCCACACTGAGGGACTAAGGGGGGAACTAAAAGTGACATTGTGGCTCTAGGCTGTCTCTCAGGATTAGACAGCACAGCACTCAGCGCACGGGCTTTTTGCTCAGTCCTATTATATCTGCTTGTGCCTCTTTCCAGATGAATTCCTCTCCATACGGATCCTGCACCGGGAGCAAGGCAGGATAATTGATTAATATTTCTGGAGGGAATGATGGCTAACCGCAAGATGTGTTTAAAACAAAACCCTGCAGTTTTGGGTTTACACATTGAGGGATTTCAAAACAGCACATGACCATGAGAAACGGCCTTCAGATTGCAGCCAAAGGTCAACGCGTGCTCGGAAAACCAACTTGACATTACATTAAAATTAATCACGGGAAAATAACTCGGTATTAAACACGAGGTACGCCATTAGGAATCCGCAATTTGACAGTGATTAAAAAGGCAAGTGTGTTTGTCTAATTTCAGTGCTATTGTACATCCGTGGCGCTCTACACCTGCCGACCGAAGCTGATTAAGAGAAGAGCCGGTCATAAAGGAGCCATTACACATCAACAGCCCCGAGACGAGTGGCGCGCTTTGTAAAGTAATGATTTGGGATGAATGCAAGCTTCTTTATGTCTTAATGGGCCCTTGTGTTCGGGCTCTCCAGAAACAATTACTTCACGAGCGCTTCCCACTGGCCCCGGCCGGCCCCTGTTTATTAATCAGCTAATTACACATTGACAGTAATGAGGCGGCTGATTCATATACTTAAAAGAACACGACTAAATGACTGTTTAATGATTAGCCTTTTGTGTGGCAAACCGGCACCCACTCGAGCGGTCATAACAGCGGATGGAAAATCTGCTCGGCTGAGCAAAGTCAAAGCAAGCCCTCAAAGGTCCAATTCAAAACCAGGATGATTGACTTCTACATGTAGATGGCGCTGTTGCACTGAGGGGAAGTGCCCTCGCAATAGTTAATAATGAAAATCCTGTCATTTTTTAAGGCTCATGTCAATCTGAACCATATTCTTTCATGGAGCACTAAAGGAGATGCTTATGGAAGCTTGTTTCCGCCACAGAAAACGAAATAAAACAAGTAATTGCGACTTTTTATCGTACAATTCTGACATTTTATTGCAGAATTGCGTGATATAAAGTCGAAATTATATTTTATAAAGACAGAATTGCGATATATAAAGTCGCAATTGCGTGTTATAAAGACTTTATAACAAAATTGCGACTTTATATCACGCATTCTGACTTTATATCACGCAATTCTGACTTTATATCACGCAATTCTGACTTTATCTCACGCAATTCTGACTTTATATCACGCAATTCTGACTTTATATCACACAATTCTGACTTTATAACACACAATTTTGACTTTATATCACGCATTCTGACTTTATATCACGCAATTCTGACTTTATATCACGCAATTCTGACTTTATATTACGCAATTCTGACTTTATATCACGCAATTCTGACTTTATATTACGCAATTCTGACTTTATATCATGCAATTCTGACTTTATATCACTCAATTCTGACTTTATATTACGCAATTCTGACTTTATATCACGCAATTCTGACTTTATTTCACTCAATTCTGACTTTATATCACGCAATTCTGACTTTATATCACGCAATTCTGACTATATATCACTCAATTCTTACTTTATATCATGCAATTCTGACTTTATATCACTCAATTCTGACTTTATATTACGCAATTCTGACTTTATATCACGCAATTCTGACTTTATTTCACTCAATTCTGACTTTATATCACGCAATTCTGACTTTATATCACGCAATTCTGACTATATATCACTCAATTCTTACTTTATATCATGCAATTCTGACTTTATATCACGCAATTCTGACTTTATATCACGCAATTCTGACTTTATCTCACGCAATTCTGACTTTATATCACGCAATTCTGACTTTATATCACACAATTCTGACTTTATAACACACAATTTTGACTTTATATCACGCATTCTGACTTTATATCACGCAATTCTGACTTTATATCACGCAATTCTGACTTTATATTACGCAATTCTGACTTTATATCACGCAATTCTGACTTTATATTACGCAATTCTGACTTTATATCATGCAATTCTGACTTTATATCACTCAATTCTGACTTTATATTACGCAATTCTGACTTTATATCACGCAATTCTGACTTTATTTCACTCAATTCTGACTTTATATCACGCAATTCTGACTTTATATCACGCAATTCTGACTATATATCACTCAATTCTTACTTTATATCATGCAATTCTGACTTTATATCACTCAATTCTGACTTTATATCACGCAATTCTGACTTTATATCACTCAATTCTGACTTTATATCACTCAATTCAGACTTTATATCACTCAATTCTGACTTTATATCACGCAATTCTGACTTTATATCACGCAATTCTGACTTTATTTCACTCAATTCTGACTTTATATCACGCAATTCTGACTTTATATCACGCAATTCTGACTATATATCACTCAATTCTTACTTTATATCATGCAATTCTGACTTTATATCACTCAATTCTGACTTTATATCATGCAATTCTGACTTTATATCACTCAATTCTGACTTATATTACTCAATTCAGACTTTATATCACTCAATTCTGACTTTATATCACGCAATTCTGACTTTATATCACAATTCTGACTTTATATCACTCAATTCAGACTTTATATCACTCAATTCTGACTTTATATCACGCAATTCTGACTTTATATCACTCAATTCTGAGAAATAAAGTCATTGTGAACTGTGAGATAAAAAGTCACAATTATCTTTTAAAATGTTTTATTCAGTGGCGGAAACAAGCTTCCATAGATGCTAAATTAAAAAATGTGTTTAAAACATTTTATTAAAACAATGAATTCAATTTACTCATTTTATTTAAAAAATGCATTCATCCACCAACGAAAAACCATTGAGTTTTCCTTGAAGAATCAAAACAGACAATATTGTGTCTAAAATGTCAATTAATATTAACCTCAATTAATTAAATGTATCACACGCAAGTCATTTAATATTTACTTCTGTGAGGGTTATATTTAGCTCTGTTAGTTCATTTGTGTTTTAGGGGCCGTTTAGACAACACAATTTTCAACTAAAAACTGGAAGCGTTTGATGTGTTTTGCTTATTCATTTACACGTTATTTTGGGGGCCTGAAAATGCTAACTTTTGAAAACAGATCTCAAAAGGCAAGTTTTTTAAAACGCTAACGTTATCGCCTCTGTGTAAACTACAAAAACACCAATTTGTAAAAACAAAGTGTTAGTGAGATCATGCGTATTACGCGTTCATTCTACACTATTGGCGCGTAGTGTTTCTGTACAAAGAGACATTGCCATCTACTGGCCTGGCGGTAGAATACATAATGCAAAGGAAAAACTTCTCCATTTTTTGTACATTGTTGTCGTGTAAACGTTAGTGATGGGTCATTTATAAACGATCCATTTGAATGACCAATGAACGAAGACTCGGAAGGTAAATTAAACATTTATGTTCCCTCTAAATTCGCCTTTGGCTAAGCCACACCCTAGAATGTAGATTGACCAATCACAGCGCAGCCAAGAACGAGCTCCCACAGTGGTCCGACACTTTTTCACAGCGCTCCATTGACTTTAAAGGAGAACTCCGGCGGAAAATGAACCTTTGGTCTAATTACACATTGTTACCTAGTCAACCGTTATCTGAGATTTGTTTTCATGATTATCGAATGTAAATAGTTTTATCTCTAAAAACAGTTTAGCCTATAAAGCTAGTATAATGCTAGTATATTGGGCATAGTGTAATGACAAATAAAAATCGCTTGTTAATACCACTAACAAGGCTGAAAATAGCCCCACACTAACACGGTAGCATAATGAGGGTCCCTACCTTCAAACCGAAGCATTGAGAACTTTGTCAGTGTCCAGACAGTTTAATAAGAAGATATTTTAAACATACAGTCAACTTCGCGTATACAGGCAGAAGCCATCTTTGAAATACAGCCTTTACCAGTCGATCTACGAACGCCGATCCAAGCCTGCTGTTCGCGCTCACCTTATCACAACTTATAGCTCGTTCACATCTCACCAGCGCACTTGGATCGGCGTTCGTAGATCGACTGGTAAAGGCTGTATTTCAAAGATGGCTCCTGCCTGTATTCGCGAAGTTGACTGTATGTTTAAAATATCTTCTTATTAAACTGTCTGGACACTGACAAAGTTCTCAATGCTTCGGTTTGAAGGTAGGGACCCTCATTATGCTACCGTGTTAGTGTGGGGCTATTTTCAGCCTTGTTAGTGGTATTAACAAGCGATTTTTATTTGTCATTACACTATGCCCAATATACTAGCATTATACTAGCTTTATAGGCTAAACTGTTTTTAGAGATAAAACTATTTACATTCGATAATCATGAAAACAAATCTCAGATAACGGTTGACTAGGTAACAATGTGTAATTAGACCAAAGGTTCATTTTGCGCCGGAGTTCTCCTTTAACACAGGCGTCTCATATTTTTGGTCTCGGCAGGCTATTACCGTCGTAGTTTTATCAAAAATATGGGTAAAGTTGTGTCTGGGGCATTTGTAACACAGATACGCGTTTCCCAGAGAGGTTGGAGGGGGGTGTGCGTTTTTTTCCCTTCCCAAAACCGAAGTCAAATCCTGACAAGTGTCGTCTTTGGATTAAACTGTGTGGACGTCCTCACAGTCAGCTAAACCCCTCAAGGATCAACAAGCACACTTTTTGCTAACCAAAACATCACCTTGTCAGCTAAAGTTAACGTTACCTAGCATACCGGTTGTCGATACGCTAGCACACGCTGCTAATAAATACAACGTCATACTCGTGTAGTCCGTTTGCTTTGTAATAACGATTACAGAAGTGAATAGAGACCTACCCAGCTTTACATGAACAGTGTTGCTCCTTGATATTGTCAGTCCCAGCCTCCGTCTCCATTAGTAGGATATGCGGTGGGTCATTTTTTGACTGTGACCGGTGTGCTTTTGCCTCTATTTGGATGCCTTGATGTTCCTTGCGTTTCACCTGTATGTCGTGAATATAGCCTTCGAACGTATATTGCAGCCCCTTTTGCCTACTTCTATCGGACACTTTACAGGTCCTTCTCAAAAAATTAGTATATTGTGATAAAGTTCATTATTTTTCATAATGTAATGATAAAAATTAAACTTTCATATATTTTAGATTCATTGCACACCAACTGAAATATTTCAGGTCTTTTATTGTTTTAATACTGATGATTTTGGCATACAGCTCATGAAAACTCAAAATTCAAAAAATTTGCATATCATGAAAAGGGTCTCTAAACGAGCTATTAACCTAATCATCTGAATCAACTAATTAACTCTAAACACCTGCAAAAGATTCTTGAGCCTTTTAAAAACTCCCAGCCTGTTTCATTACTCAAAACCGCAATCATGGGTAAGACTGCCGACCTGACTGCTGTCCAGAAGGCCATCATTGACACCCTCAAGCAAGAGGGTAAGACGGAAAGAAATTTCTGAACAAATAGGCTGTTCCCAGAGTGCTGTATCAAGGCACCTCAGTGGGAAGTCTGTGGGAAGGAAAAAGTGTGGCAAAAAACGCTGCACAACGAGAAGAGGTGACCGGACCCTGAGGAAGATTGTGGAGAAGGACCGATTCCAGACCTTGGGGGACCAGCGGAAGCAGTGGACTGAGTCTGGAGTAGAAACATCCAGAGCCACCGTGCACAGGCGTGTGCAGGAAATGGGCTACAGGTGCCGCATTCCCCAGGTCAAGCCACTTTTGAAGCCTGACCTGGGCTACAGAGAAGCAGCACTGGACTGTTGCTCAGTTTTGCATGTCATTCGGAAATCAAGGTGCCAGAGTCTGGAGGAAGACTGGGAAGAAGGAAATGCCAAAATGCCTGAAGTCCAGTGTCAAGTACCCACAGTCAGTGATGGTCTGGGGTGCCATGTCAGCTGCTGGTGTTGGTCCACTGCGTTTTATCAAGGGCAGGGTCAATGCAGCTAGCTATCAGGAGATTTTGGAGCACTTCATGCTTCCATCTGCTGAAAAGCTTTATGGAGATGAAGATTTCATTTTTCAGCATGACCTGGCACCTGCTCACAGTGCCAAAACCACTGGTAAATGGTTTACTGACCATGGTATTACTGTGCTCAATTGGCCTGCCAACTCTCCTGACCTGAACCCCATAGAGAATCTGTGGGATATTGTGAAGAGAAAGTTGAGAGACGCAAGACCCAACACTCTGGATGAGCTTAAGGCCGCTATCGAAGCATCCTGGGTCTCCATAACACCTCAGCAGTGCCACAGGCTGATTGCCTCCATGCCACGCCGCATTGAAGCAGTCATTTCTGCAAAAGGATTCCCGAACAAGTATTGACTATTGAGTGCATAACTGAACATAATTATTTGAAGGTTGACTTTTTTTTGTATTAAAAGCACTTCTTTTATTGGTCGGATGAAATATGCTAATTTTTTGAGACAGGAATTTTGGGTTTTCATGAGCTGTATGCCAAAATCATCAGTATTAAAACAATAAAAGACCTGAAATATTTCAGTTGGTGTGCAATGAATCTAAAATATATGAAAGTTTAATTTTTATCATTACATTATGGAAAATAATGAACTTTATCACAATATGCAAAAATGTTTAGAAGGACCTGTATTTGCTGCTTTATAAAAGTTTGATAAAATGTCAGCAGGAAGAGCTGTCAAAGCATAAGCCATGTTGATACCAGAGCCCAGATGAAGTTTGTTTGTCGGACGTAGCAACAGTAACTAAGGGGGGCGGGGCTTAGCTGAAGGTGAATTATCTTTGGCTTTATTATAATTATTTTTTTTCCTTCAAAATTTGATCAAGATTGCGTAGGGGAATGGTCGGGGGAATTCGGCTGTTAAAAGTACAACATTTAAAGCCACTTAAATGAACGAAATGACTTGAATAAAGATCGAATGAGAGAGTCAGTAAAATGATCCAAATCTCCCCATCACTGGTAAACTTAACCTGGCTGTTTACACAACACCATTTTCAACAAAAAACGTAAATCTTTTTATATGTTTTGGCCGTTCATTTACACGACAACAGCGTTTTGGGTATCTAAAAACGCAAGTTTTTGAAAGCGGTCTCCGTGTAAACAACAAAATCGTGAATCTCTGAAGACGATGACGTCATGCACATGCGTATAACATGTTCAGTCTATAGTGTTTCATCGCCATCTAATGGCCTGGCAGCAGAATACAGCGTTTCTAGCCGTTTTAGCTGATCCGTGTGAACCGGGATCATTTTGACAATGGTGTCGTCTGTACGTGGAAAAACTTCAGTTTTAAGCATATCGTTGTTGTGTAAACGTACCCTCAGTTTGATTTTCCCTGTTCGTGTTCGCAGTGTTCTCATTCATTGTAAATTGCTGTGGTTTCTAACTGAATGACGCACCTGTTCCCTGTTCTGTTGATTACCTTCCCTGATGTATTTAAGCCCTTGCTTTTCCTCAGTTCCTTGTGTAGTTTTAACGTTGTGTAAGAGTGTGCAGTGCTTGGTTTCCCTCTGCGGTCATTTAATCTCAGTTTAACCGTCTTCTTGCTTGCTCTCTTGGATTGCTACAGCTTTACACGTCACAACTTCTTCTTCATTAAACTATTGTTTAAAATAAATATCACATTTGTAATGCTGCAGGTATTCTAAGAAAAGGGTGCTCTTCTCTTGGTCATAAGATGTTGATTAACTACATCATATGTTATAGATATTAAAAACAAGAACTCATATAGGGCCCCCCCCCCCCCCTGCAAAGAAATAATAATCATAGCCTATTTTACCCATATCACCTAAAATAATGGTGAAAACATAATGTTCAATCTCTGAAGTGTCATGAACATTAAATGTTGCACGCATTGAATTGTAAATTCAGTTTGGGAGGGTTTTTTTTGTACAAATATTTTTTTCATAGTTGCACGCAGTAATTTTCAGTGGGAAATGTGACTGAAATGTTTGCACTGTTGAGCCCCGGCTTAGCTAAAACCCCATGAACGATCTTATCCAAAGCTCAGACCCCGGACACGAGCGCGGCGCAACAGGCGTCTCAGCGGTGGGCTTTTGAAGGACGCGTGAGGAGAGGCAAGTACATGGAGTGAAGCGGCTGGGGGCGAAATACTGCGGTGGGCTGCAATTCTGTCAGCAGAAGCAATGGCTGAGCGCTGGCGTTATTTGTCTTGCGCTGCCATATGGCCCTCACGCCGGCGTGGGCATTAATGAGAGGGGGGACGGACCGCCGGGCGAGAACACCAGGACTTCAGATGCAGGTGATCTGTCACCGCAGGGAGGGTGTTGTGCAAGGGCCAGGAAGAGGGATGGAGGCAAAGTGGAGATGATGGAGATTGAAGAGAAAGACTGGAGGATGAGAGAACAGGAGAACAGGAGTCAGAGAGGCAGAATGAGAGCCAGAAAGAGAAACCTTGCTTTACCTGCCCTTGCTAGCGGGTTGAGGTGTTGTTAATCTGCTTTTCAACAGCACTGAACTTCAATACTGTACCTGTAGACAAACATCAAATGAGTTAGGCCATGATTACACTGCCATCTCTCCTCTTCTGAGTGTCTTATCTCGTTTCATCAGTGTTTCAATGAAGTGTGATGAAGAAGTGCACCTAATGTTATTCATTGTATAATAAAATAAGGTAACACTTTATTTTACAGGGTCCTTGTTAAATATTTTACACTTACCATAGTAATAACAGTAAATTTATGCATAATTACATTCAAACTAACCCTCAACCTAATCCTACCCTAACCCTAGAGTAAGTACATGTAGTTAATTAATATTTCTTAGTACTTAAATATATAATTACACTGTAACAATGACCCCTTACAATAAAGTCTAACCTACAATAAGAACGACAAAAAAGGCCGCTTAAGTACACTTAAAGAAAGTACACATTCCTAACATGCTTTTAAAAAGTGCACTTTGTAATAAGTTGTACTTTACAGTATATTTTAAATCATTTTGTTTTTATAATCTTCAAAGTACACCTATTTTGATGCGTTGACTAACTTACGTATAAAGTACTTGTTTATAATTTTGCCTGAGGTGTGTTATTCAATATTACATTTAAAGTTAATATTTTAAATAAATTGGAACTTCATCATTACAAATATGTAATTACAAATACATTTCTAAATACATGACGTATTTCAATAAACAAGACATTACAGTATTTTTACCGTAAATGCTTGCCAGTACATTCAGCAGTACACATTAAACATATTTTAAAAGTAATTATGAAATTAAATAAAAAGAAAAATGTCCTTAAATCATAATTTAAAAGGTCAAACGCACTTTAAAGTTGAGCTAAATGCATTTAATATAAATTTAAAACGTTATTTATATTTACAACAGCATGCGATTACATTCAGGTCGCACATAAAAAGTATTATTTCCATAATAAGTAATCTTTTGAAATGTATGCTAGTGTACTACTTTTTCACAAGCGCCCTACATTTAAGTGCAGTTGTCACTCTGAAAACATTGCAAAAAGGACAGAAAAGCACCATAAGAGTTGCAGCAAATAAGCCTTCCTGACTCGTGTACTATGATGAGTTGTGTGAGTTAAGTTCAATTCATATCTTCCCTCAGCTCTCAAACCTCATCTGTGTAAAAATGTTTTGTCACTCAAGGCTTCAAGTAACTGACAAGAAACTTGGGTAACGCTTTAGATTACAGCCCGGAAAGTACTGCGTAATTAAAGCAATTTTACAGCGTAACCTTCGGTAATTATAGTGTACCTATAACCTACTAACAATATAAGTATGAGGGAACAATATTTTAAGATTGGGGAATAAAGGGGTAACAACCAGGAGAATTATTTTTACTGTAAGTATTATAGAACTAAGGGGTACTTGTTCTACCATTATGATATAACAATCTTACATTTGGGAGCAATTTATCAAGAGCATACACTGCGTACCTTTTTGAAATAATGGTGAACCAGTACATACTGTATAGGCTTTATAAATGCATAGATATGTACTCTGTAATTTTTAAAATGTAATCTTTTTAACAAAAGTGCACTGAAAACAAAAACTATTGCAACTTTTGCTTAAATATTGTGGAAAGATACTCTTGTTTCATGTAGTTGTGCTTGTTACCCTCTTGTTCCATGTAGTTACAGGGTAAGTACAATAAAAATGCATACACACAATCTTATATCACTGACTCGGAAACCTTTATTTATTATACAAGCACCACTTACCCTGTAACCACATGAAACCAAATATATTTAATATTTTACCAAAAAATTGCAATAGTCTTAGCTTTTCTTGCCTTGAAACATGTTAGCCCAAACTTAAACATCTGCACTTTTGCTATCAAAAAATAAATAAATAAAAGTATAAATGCATAGATATGTACCCTGTAATTTAAAAAAAGCCTATACAGTATGTATTGGTACACAATTATTACAAAAAGGTACGCAGTGTTCTCGCTAAATTGCTCCCAAATGTAAGATTGTTGTATCATAATAGTAGAATAAGTTCCCCTTAGTTCTATAATACTTACAGTATATATATTTTGTTAATTCTCCTGGTTGTTACTCCTTTATTCCCCAAACTTTACATATTGTTCCCTTATACTTACATGCAAGTACTTTATAGGTACACTATAATTACTGAAAGTTACTCTGTAAATTCCTCTTAATTACACAGTACTTTCCGGGCTGTAATCTAAAGCGTTACCCAAACTTGCTGTGCAAGTCATGACTTTTCATATGTATTTTTATGATAATTGCATGGTGTCTTTCAGTGTGTCAGTAAAAATAACCGTCCACTTTTAATAAATGAAAAAGAGCAGCTCAGGCTTTCTGCCTGTAACACGACGACACATGCTCGAAATGTTCTTTTCAGCAGAATTACCGAAGTCAAACACACGTTTGCCTGTTGAATAATAGTGTCAGCATGCTGGGAACTGTGTTATACGGGATGCTCGGGCTAGTGTATGTGTATTGTTGGGCTGGTGACAGTGAGATTTGCTCTTGACAGCCAATTTGAGGCTGTAAAATGGAGCGTTTGTCCAGCCCAAACAGAGAGGCTGTTTGATGAGTTCTTTCACAGCTAGCTTCAACACAATGCCTGTGAGTGCTAAAGAGATAAAGAGACTCGGCTGAAGCACAGCTGGGTACAGCGACACACAATAACACTGGAAATCAAACTGTCTCCAGTCTCAAACTCTCTCTCTCTCTCTCTCCGAGGGATTCGGCCGATAGTCTACTCTGACCGTGCACAAACACAAATTAATAGCAGGACACTAATTACCATTTGAACAATCAAACCCACATCTCTCAGAGTGAGCGACCCCACTCCTGTGAGACGCCAAAGTAAAGATTAATACAGAGCAAATACAGCAGGAAAAACTGACATCGGGACGAAAGACGTCGCATAAATCACACTGACTGCAGCAACACACACAAGACCATGTGAACTATGAGCTGCACAACTAAAACAGCCACCAGGTTTAGCCATGTGTGTTTGAAATGTCTTTGGACGTGTTTGGTATATGGGAAAAGTCCCTTTTTATGGAAAGTCTGTTCACTCTGTGGCCATATTTGCAAATTAATCATAACTAACATTTATTTTTCTTGCAGGATTAACAATTATATGCTTTTGAAACTTGAAATGTCCCCAAAAACTCAGTCAATGTGTGTGTGTGTAAATCATCTCTGAATATAACAAAAGGGGAAATGAAACTAGACAGATGTTTAAATATATGAGGACTTCAGATGCAAAAGCCTCTAAGTCCGTCTAAAGTTTTTGTTTAATATTACAATTTTTATCGGGTCCTGTGTATGTGTCTACCCAAGTACTGGCGTTTCTGAATGGGCTGAGGCTGGGATTTAGTGAGCGTGAAAGTATTTGATGAGCGTATACTATGTGCGGAGAGCATTCACTCAATAATATCATCTTATCTTTGACAGAGGTGGCTTTCAGACGCTTTTACATCGGAGGTCTTCATATAAACTCATGACTTTGAGTAACAAAGTGAAGTAAATCAAGAAATTGCTTCTACCTAGTAACAGATGGATTATACATATGAAGAACCAATCATATTGTAGAAAAATGATGTAATGAATCATGTCACCTTTGCCATGCTCCTATTCTATAAAAATTGTTGGGTACTTTTTGCTGTTAGGATTATCTCTGAAATGTGATCCTCCAGCTGTGATTAAAGGGGTCATGAACTGGCTTTTTAAATTGTTTTATATTGTTGTCTGAGGTCAACTTATGACATTCGCTTGGTTTTTACATTCAAAAACATAAAAATGAATAAGTAATAGGCTATTTTCTACCCTAGTTTTGAGCCTAGCTCAAAAACGCTCGGTTTTTATGGGCGTCTCGCATTGAAGACTTGGAAGTAAACGCCCACTGCTGTGAGTGGATAACAGTTTTGCATATTATAATGAGTTTCGTGTAATGCGCGAATCGGTGGGCGGGGCTAAACCGGCCGTGTTGAAGTAGGCGTTGATCTTCTTCTGCGGGGGTGGTGTTTTATCCTCTGTGTCGTCATAGTTCCCCACTTTGAAAAACGAGTCGTTTGCTGAGCCTGGTGTCAATAAAAGCTTTTATTGGACTAACAAGGACGTTTTCAGTTCTGAAACTTACAGGATATTCTTATAATTTGATGACCTCTTAGATGTCAAAAGCTCAAGGAAAATTTGATTTCTCAGTTCATCACCCCTTTAAAGCATAAAGGCATTGACTGGAGTCTGTCTAGTTAATGCTGTTAGTCGAGCACTAGAGACCTTATTCCCAAGCGATTGTGTTCAAAAAGGAACGAGACGTTGTTTGACTCAGTGTGAGACTCTTAGGCGAGTTAGATGCGGTCAGGTAACTATAATTATTAGGCATTTATACGGTCAGAGTAGCAACACTTAGGCGTCAACCAACACGGTCAGAGGGGAAGTCACCCGAGGATAATTTTGCAGGTGTCAGCGATACTTGGTTAAACTGAAGTCAGGTGCGTAGGGGGAAATCTGCCACAGAGTCAAGTGGGTAAAGCTGCAGACCGGAGATCTCCAAAAGGGGGCGTGAACTCCAAAAGGGGGCGTGGACTCCAAAAGGGGGCGTGAACTCCAAAAGAGGGCGTGGACTCCAAAATGGGGCGTGGACTCCAAAAGGGGGCGTGGACTCCAAAAGGGGGCGTGAACTCCAAAAGGGGGCGTGGACTCCAAAAGAGGGCGTGGACTCCAAAATGGGGCGTGGACTCCAAAAGGGGGCGTGGACTCCAAAAGGGGGCGGGGTCTCTTGCGCCATTAGCTCTGGCTTTAGCCAATTTAGCTTTAGCTCTCAGGAGCAACCAAGGGGGTAATCCATCGACCGGAAGTTGAAGCCGGCCGGGTACCGCCATCTTGTAGCAGAACTTCACTTGCGTTAGCATTTCCATTGACTCCCATTCATTTTGGCGTCACTTTGACAGCGAATAACATCTGAGGCGTTTAAAGACTTCATTTGTCCATTATTTATTTCTAAAGAAACACGACAATGTATAAAGGGCTCCATTACCTTCTATGTTACATTATGGCCCCGTAGAAACAGATTTAGTAAAAATAGGCTAACGATTGCGTCATAACCACTCGACTCTCTGTCGCGCTGTACAGAAATTACCGTACAGACAGGAGGAGAAGCTCGCAGGCGATCCGGGGGAAGTCCCGTCAAGGGAGAAGCCCATAGATAATGAGTCCATAAAAGCAACGGAATACTTACTCCTGCTCACTCACGCCAAAGGACTCTTTGCTCAAGTTCCCCGTCTCTGCAAGATTAACGTTGGCAATTTTCACGCACAGCTACTAGAAGATTAACGTCTGTCAGACAGGTTGCTCACGTCATCAAGCTTAGTTTGAGTCGGTCTGAGTCTGCGCGTCAGGAACGGAAGTGCTCAAAAATTGCTAAAAATGGGCTTAAACTGTCTCAACTGAGTTCCAATGAGATCGCTCTGTCCACTTCTTATATTGTCTATGGGAGCAACTGGAAAAGTGTGGCAACACTGGATGTCAAATTACATTGAGAAATATGTGACATGAAAGTCCTATTTGTAAAGACAGCTTAAAAATGTGAGGACTAACTTGAATAGTAAAAAGTTACATTGTTAAGTTATATTGATTTCATGATGTTGATGTTGCTCCGTCATGCTCTGCCTTCCCTCCGGCTTCACCTTAGTCATCCGGCATCTCCAGAGCTTGCTGTGTTGCATGGACTCTTCGTCTCCTCCTAGGTCTCCACTTCCACGGCTTCATCTCGGTCGGCAGTGTCCTTATCTCCGTCTGTAAAGCCTGCACTCTGGCTCCTCCCTCCCTCGACTCTGCCATGGGCCTTCATACTGGGGTTCATGCTGGAGATTCCACTCTGGCTCCTCCCACCACCTTCTCCACCCTGGCTCCTCCCACCATCTTCTCCATCATGGCTCCTCCCACCATCTTCTCCACCCTGGCTCCTCCCACCATCTTCTCCATCATGGCTCCTCCCACCATCTTCTCCACCCTGGCTCCTCCCACCACCTTCTCCACCCTGGCTCCTCCCACCACCTTCTCCACCCTGGCTCCTCCCACCATCTTCTCCACTCTGGCTTCTCCCACCACCTTCCCAACCCTGGCTCCTCCCACCATCTTCTCCACTCTGGCTCCTCCCACCTCTCCACTCTGGCTCCTCCCACCATCTTCTCCACTCTGGCTCCTCCCACCATCTTCTCCACCCTGGCTCCTCCCACCATCTTCTCCATCATGGCTCCTCCCACCATCTTCTCCACCTTGGCTCCTCCCACCACCTTCTCCACCCTGGCTCCTCCCACCACCTTCTCCACCCTGGCTCCTCCCACCATCTTCTCCACTCTGGCTTCTCCCACCACCTTCCCAACCCTGGCTCCTCCCACCATCTTCTCCACTCTGGCTCCTCCCACCTCTCCACTCTGGCTCCTCCCACCATCTTCTCCACCATGGCTCCGATCGCCTTCAGCTCTTCCCTGAATTTCCCTGTTGGTTATTTTTCCCTGGCTTTTGGGTTTATCTCTTGTTCCTGTCCTACACCCACCTCTTAACCCCCCTCTCGCCCTCCTCTGTTGGATTATTCTGCTGATTTTTGTAAAGGTTAATAAGGCACATGGACGCGTCCCCCTGATGGGGGAGATGTTACGGGAGATCTGTTTTCTTTGTATGTTGGGGTGGGTTTTCACTATAGTTCAGTCTCCTGTGTTTTCTGTTGGTTATGGTTATTCATTGTTTGATTATCAGTTACACCTGTTGTTCATTTTGTTGGTTGGTTTGTTCTGCGTTTCTTTCTGTTCTTTGTCAGTTGTCGCCGTGATGTTTTACGGTTGATCTGTTTTGTTTATTAAATATGTTGACACTGCTGCAAATAGATCCTTTTCATCTTGCTCTCTGTTTACCACTAGTGCATACTGGTGACGTTTCATTCTTCTATACTAACTTGCGTTGTAGCCTACGATTCAATAGGTGTCATCATCCTACAGTCATACATTTCCTACACAAGCTTATTAGATCTTAGATATTAGAAAATTAAATACATACATAAAGCAATACATAAATAAACTTATACTGGACCAATATAAGAAAATTAATTAGACAAAGTAATTAAATACATTTCATAACCCTAACCAATTAAAATATAAAATAAATGAAACATTAGTAATTTAATTAAGTTGGACAAATATAATAACACTGGTATATGTAATAAAGTGAAGGTAAATACGTTGCAACGTGCACCAGACTTGTTGCCAGGAGGTCAGATGTTTTGCATGGTAGTTTTTAATAATGCCTATTTTTAAGTAACTCTGTGCAGAAGAAACACTTGGTTAGTATCGCATCGGCAGAGGGAGAGCGAGGGGCAAAGGCCGTCTCTTTCTCTAGGTTTTATGGGAAGCCGCACGGATCTCAGGAAGGTGAAGGACAGAGTGGGCAGCCGCTCCATCACTCAGCACAATAAATGGATGCAATCTGTATCCCCATTGTACCGCACTGGCCGTTTTTAAATTCCTCCTCTTTTATCCAAATGAATGATGGACTGTAGTACAGTGAAACGTGCAGCAATATTAATATACATCAGAGGCCAGCGGCCCACGGTAAATCACCACACTGAGTGCATTTGTTATTTACATGACAAACCCGGCGCAGGGAAGAGGTGCGGACAGTGGAAGCTGGACAAACCAATTCCGATTTCAATCCTGAAAGCAGCGTTGCAGCGGCCCCGAAACACTCAGGGTAATGAAGAGGGGCAGGCGGGCCGGTCTGAACGGGCCGGAGGACTGATGTCTGGTGTCGTTTCTAATCCCCGCGTGCTCTTGTCAGCGTGATCTGCCTGTACGTACAGAGGGTTATGCAAACACTCCTCTCCATAAGAGCGCTCGTCCTCTGTGAATTACTTTGCATGCCCAGAAGGCTGTAAACAGATCATCACGTTTATGATTCATGGATTCAGATGTCTTGAGATGCTATGCTAAACGTTCTGTCTTCAAATGTGCATCAAGGCACACGTGGTGCCGGAGACAGAGCCGTGTGCAGCGGCAGCGCTGCTATAATGTCCAGTCATAGATGTTAATGTGTTGAAGATAAATATTTCATACCTCTACAGATATTTTGCATGTATGCATTTGGCAGATGCTTTTATCCAAAGCAACTTACATTCAAGGCTTACACTTTATCAGAAGCTGTTTCTATCCAGTTATTTTCATGCGGATTTTGGGATATTGCATAAAAAATGCTGGATGCATATAGTTCTAAAAATGAACATTAAAAGAATTCAATCAAGGCTGATCATGTTTTATACGATAAAAAGAAAAACACATTTACTGAATAATTCCCTGATGCACAACAATAACCTCAGGTGACTTTGCCTCAGCGTCAGCTGTGATTGGATAACTGGAGTAACCAGCGGACCAATGGCGTCGCAGCGTCTCAGATGTTGGTTTGGTGTTTCTGAAACGCCGGAGTCGAAGTGTGTGATCAGAATGATTGGGTGTAATTCCCTCCAGAAGCGTCTCACACACACGAGTGTGTTCCCCAACACCGGCATCCGAACGCCAGAGAACACGGCAGCGTTTACTGTGTTTCGTCTGACACTCGACACACACTCGTTTATGATGGAGGGAAAACAGCCAGATTGCAGAAACGTACAGTTTTATTACTGATATTTTGAGCCAATTTCCCAGGAAGTGACGATTTTGTTCTCTTGAACACATGGGATGAAAACCATAAAATATTTTCATTGCTTTAAATAAAATTAACATTAACTGAAATAAAATAAAACATTAAAGAAGCTTAACCTTCTTTTATTTCAGCTAGATGACAAGGCAACTTTTCTTATTTTTGTTTAGTTTAAGTTATATAAGTTGAACTAAATGAACTAAAAACTAATAAAAAAAACCTATATAGCCTACACATAAAACAATAAAATAACAAAAACACTCAACAAAATTACTTAAACTTGAAATAAAATTAAAATGAAAACAGAAAATATAAATGCGGAGTTCCTATTAATTCACCAATCAATATTCAGGAGTTCTCCACAACCTTTCCAGTCATTTACAATTATTGGATAAGGATCTTATAAAATCATTTTCAGAATGGGTTTGTCCTGGTCGTACATGAACAATATGCAAAACAGAAGACAAACACTAGACAAAGTATTTCCATGACACAAATATCAGTGAAAAATAATTCCAGAAAATAATTTGTAATAAAATAAAAAAAATTAACAAACGGAAATAAGATTTGGCTCAATCTAGCCTTTTTTGTTTGTGGTAATTTTTATTTATTTTTTATTTTATTTTTTTATCTTAAGAAGTCGACGCATCATTTCAAGTAAATAATGATGGAATTTTCATTTTTGGGAGAATTATCCCTGCTGGTTCCCGACAATATTTTATTACAGTGTGAAGACAGTGGTAGTGAATTAACACTGTGCAGAAGAAAGCACGCTTTGACCAATCAGATGAAAGGGGCGTTTCAGTGCCGCCCACACGAGCCAATGAAATATTGAAGCCATAAACTGATTTGTAAACCACAAACAAAAAAGGAAAAATCGAATCAGAATAAAAAAAGCCCTCTTTTCTTTGTTGTCATTCCTTTCCAAATAGGAAATGAAATGGTCAAAATGCACAAGACCCAGTTTCTCTCGTCTGTGGAACACAAAAGGAGAAATTGATCCGAATGTTCAAGCTGCTCTTTTCCTGATGATGCCCATGGAGGACCATGTGTGCTGTCAAGCTCCACGTAACTATCATACAAGTATCATAACTGTGACAGTAGCTTTGTGTGGCATAGAGAAATGCTGTGACTGGTTACACAAACAATGGAGAAAACAGTGACAAAAAAAAAAACTCTCAGTTGTGAATGCGATTGTCAACAAATAGCAAATTAAATCTCTATTCCTCAGAGAAATCAAAAACTAGACTTAAGAAGGCTACGCTCATGTCAAATGATATTTCACGTGATCTTTGTGTTTTTTTAATCTGCATTCTCTCGATGAGAAATCATTCAGCTCAAGTTGTCCTTTTGAAGAAGAAAGAAAGTCACGTGGGTTTAAGACGCTGACTAAATAATGGTGACTTGGATATTATAATGTGTTTTTGTGTGGAAAATGATCACAAAATGTCTCCTTTTAGTGTAAGTAACAGCATATAGGCGTAATGATGACAGAATATGCATTTATGGTTGAATGACTGTCTGTTGCGGCTTGAATAATAACACAGCACATTAATCATAAAAGCTATTGCGAGCGTTTGAAAGGTCTGTGTGTGTGTGTAACATTTACACTGGAAGTTCAGAGTGTCCAGTGGGCTTTCCCACAGTAATAGTGTCAGATATGCCTGATGTTTAACCGAGTCCAGGTCAACACCAGTGGCCATATAAACCCTCACTGCTAAACTAGGACCCCGTCACAGCCGTCTTTAGCTGTCTGCGCACCGCCTGACCTCAAAAGCAATAAATCACAAGACACTTGCGCTGGATTTGAGAAGGGGTTCGCTTGAGCTACGGCGAGTCTCTATGTTGTACAATCAATAGGTATAAAATAAATGGCTGGACGGTTATTCTCCCTCTGCTAACCCCCTCTAATAAAATCCCCGTAATGCATATTTCATTTACTTTTATACTTATTGATTAGCTGTAGCCCAGTTACTAAATCACACAGCTATCGATCTCTCAATCGCGGCTCTGTCGGACAGCGTATAACCGCCCATTTGCTGCCCTGATAAAGAGCTCCGCCGCTCAACCCCCACAGTAAATCTTTGCAAACTAACTTTTTAATTCCAAAATCAATGGATGCTTAAACGCCACATTATTTCACTCTCCTCTATCCAGAACAGTATTAAAAGTAATACCCACATGCGTTTGTGGCTGATGCGCGGGGCCTGGAGAATATCTGTCTCTTTCTCTCTGTCTCTCTCTCTCTCTCTCTCTCTCTCTCTCTCTCTCTCTCTCTCTCTCTCTCTCTCTCTCTCTCTCTGTCTCTCTCTCTCTCTCTCTCTCTCTCTCTCTCTCTCTCTCTCTCTCTCTCTTTCTCTGCAGTGTTGTTTCAGATGCTATTATAAGTTTTTTTAAAATATTTTGAATTAGTGTTTGCTGTTATATTTTCTGTTTTCATTTTGATTTTTGTTAGTTTTAGTAATTTTTATTTATTTTGTAATTTGTTTTAGTTTTTTAAATATATCTATATAGTTTTAATTAATTTCTATTTCAGTTTTAGTTATTTGACTAGACTGTATTAAACTAAATTAAAATTAAAATTAGTAAGGATTTTATATATATTTTTGATTTTATATATATTTTATTTCAAGTAATTTTTTTATGGTTTTAGTTTTAGTAAACTTTATACTACATGGCTGTTGAATGCTTGAATCTGATTGGTTGACAAATGCTGTGCAATTATTTTCATTATAAACGCACGGATAAAGTAGTCCCAGCAGGTGTTCACCGCATTACAGCTCCATATCACTTCGCCAAATGATTTCAGTTATTTCAAAGGTCTTTATAGATTACAACAGCAGAAGAACAGAAAATACATATATTAAACAATAGGATAAAATGACAAATTATTTTGCCACAAAACCATGTTTTGTTATGTACCGATTTTATTGTCTCTTTCTCCCACTCAAACACACACATACAGTACAGACACACACTTTTTAGCAACTTAAAAGCTACATTACTTTTCTCACTAGCGAGATAATAACTGTTCTTGAAGTAGATCAACTTACCGTCTTGCTATTAGAAGAGACGCTGCTGCCGAACACTGTTGAGAGTCACACAGACTCAGGTAATTCACACACACTTATAGGGTACGTTTACACAAAAATGAAATGCTTAAAATGGTTTTAAGCTGCCAGGCCTCTCTCTCTCTCTCTCTCTCTCTCTCTCTCTCTCTCTCTCTCTCTCTCTCTCTCTCTCTCTCTCTCTCTCTCTCTCTCTCTCTCTAATAAGTGCATTAATAAGTGCATTAGCTATCAGTGGCTCTAGTCGCTGTTACGAGCTCTAAAATGGCGTTTTGGAATTAGCAATGGATACTTGGGATTAGATGTGTAAGAAATTAGTCCCACACACAAGAGCGTTTTAAGCACAAAACCTGACAAACGTCTTGAAATACATCATCTGAACATTGTTTTGAGGTGCGGAATAGAGAACTTACATAATAACCCTGGCTTGCTGAAGTCTTTTCTGGCTATGGATCCCTCATTTTAGTTATAATCAAAAACCTAAAGGCAAGGTATGTTTTGTGTGTTAAAAAATACTATGCAACAAGAAAGAACAGAAGGCTATACACACACAAGTCAATGAACTAAAAATGAAAGGTGTGAACTAATAAATGAAATAATGAATCAACATGAGAACAAATGCAGACAATCTAGAACAACGGATCATCAGTGAAGTCTGCGGATGAGATTTCTCAAGAATTGTAAAGCAATTTTTTCTCCAGATAAACCCATCAAGAATACAGATTAATTCAGTTATTCATTAATTTTCAAGTCAAGTCAAAATTATTAATGTAGTGCTTTTTTACAATACACATTGTTTCAGGGCAGGTTTAAAAAATCCCAATGTTAATGTTTATCATATTGGTCACACT
Source organism: Rhinichthys osculus (assembly GCA_029959095.1). Lineage (NCBI taxonomy): Eukaryota > Metazoa > Chordata > Actinopteri > Cypriniformes > Leuciscidae > Rhinichthys > Rhinichthys osculus. The sequence goes on along the minus strand of JARWKJ010000019.1, from coordinate 37,346,665 downwards.
TTAGTTTAGGGATCAAGTCTCACTATTAACTATGACTTTTGCCTCAATAAACTCCTAATTACTGCTTATTAATAGTTAGTAAGGTAGTTGTTAAGTTTAGGTATTGTGTGATTAAGGGATGTAGAATATGATCATGCAGAATAAGGCATTAATATGTGCTTTATAAGAACTAATAAACAGCCTAGTAATATGCAACTAGTTAATAGTGAGAATTGGACACTATAACGTAAGTGTTACCGTTACCTGAAGGGCAATAATATTTTCGAATATATAAATATTGCCCAACCTGAATAGACTATATATGTTTGTGGATAAAGCTGGACATGCTTTATATGAAGAACTGTGCGATAATATATAGTAATATAGTTATATATAATCAGGCATCAATAGACCTCAGACAACCTATAAAGACCATATTCTATTTTTCGAAGAAGCATTATGTAATTTTACATCATAGTTGCATTTATTGTGCTATGCTTATTTAAATAAAAATATATTATTACAATAATTTGTTTACTGTGATACAGACTTATAATAAGAATCTAAAGAATGCATTACAGTAAAGTGAATACAAATAAATTACAACTGTTTTGTATCAAGGTACAATATAAGTTCGGGACTTAGTACATACAAATCCATTCATGAGAGAATATGCCTGCATTTTACATATTCTGAAAATCAAGAGAGCAATATAAAGACTTCCTGCTCCCATGTAACCCATCAATATTCAATAATCTTCATAACTGTCCATTTATAAACAGCCCAACATAAAACATATGTATCTGGCATTTCCAAATAACCTCTAAGTCCATCAGAAGATGCTCTTTAACGCAGGAAAAAACAGATGTTGACAGCGCGGCCAATTGTCATTCGGCAGCCAACCCTTTCCAAGCAGATATATCAATTAAAAAAAAAAATCAAAAAGGCGGCTTGCACATTCAGATCACCATCTATTTTCATTAGCCTGGAGGCGCAAGAACATCTGAAGATGAATGGATGTATTCAAATGCATCAAAACGGATTAGGCTCCCCTGAGACCTCAATCAATGAACACAAATCAATAATCAATAGGCCACTCACACCAATATACTAACTGCTGACATCAAGATCTCACCATTAAAATGAAAAGCAGGAGCCGGTGGGCTTCAGGACTGTGATATGTCTCCAGTTTAGAAATAAGAAGTCGATTAGGAAAACTTGAGCGTATAGAGGCCTTAAGTGCTGCACACTTCTGCATTTTAATATGGCAGATGAGGGTGAATCCCACTTCCAAACGCACTCTGGAGCGGTTCGACTGAAATATGAATGCAACAGGGACCAAAGACATCTAAACGAACAAAAGACAGGACATGATGGCACAAGATGCGACCCTAAAAAGGGCAGAATGCTCAAGCGTATCTGTTTTTTCTCATCATAGTCGCGATGTTGCCCATCTCAGTTCAGTACAGGCATCAGAACTGTGTCTCCTCGCAGCAGATCTTCACTTGTGTGTGTGACGGAGGGATTCCTGCCGCTCTTTTGACTTCTATTCACATTTCATAAGCTCTTCACAAATTCTCAGCTGGTTAAAATACAACCTCGTTTCCAGAAAAGTTGGGACATTTTGTAAAATGCAATAAAATCAAGGATCTGTGGTTGGTTAGTTATTTTAAAACCTTTATTTAACTGGCAAAAGTACAAAGAAAAGATTTCAATTGTTTTCACTGACCATATTAATGTTTTTTTTGTAAATAAGCCCAATACTGAGGCCGTGTTCAAATCAGATGTGGACCTGCGCCTAGACACGACCACAACACATGATGTAGTCAGCCGGATCCAGGCCGTATCCAGATTAGATGTGGACCTACGCCTAGACACGACCTCAACACATGATGTAGTCAGCCGGATCTGGGCCGTATCCAGATCAGATGTGGACCTGCACCTAGACACGACCTCAACACATGATGTAGTCAGCCGGATGGAGGACCTACTGTACGCCTAGACACGACCTCAACACATGATCTAGTCAGCCGGATCCGGCCCGTATCCAGATCAGATGTGGACCTGCGCCTAGACACGACCTCAACATATGATGTAGTCAGCCGGATCCAGGCCGTATCCAGATCAGATGTGGACCTGCGCCTAGACACGACCTCAACACATGATGTAGTCAGCCGGATCCTGGCCGTATCCAGATCAGATGTGGACCTGCGCCTGGACACGACCTCAACACATGATGTAGTCAGCCGGATCCGGGCCGTATCCAGATCAGATGTGGACCTGCGCCTGGACACGACCTCAACACATGATGTAGTCAGCCGGATCCTGGCCGCTTCCAGATCAGATGTGGACCTGCGCCTGGACACAACCTCAACTCATGATGTAGTCAGCCGGATCCGGGCCGTATCCAGATCAGATGTGGACCTGCGCCTAGACTCGACCTCAACACATGATGTAGTCAGCCGGATCCGGGCCGTATCCAGATCAGATGTGGACCTGCGCCTAGACACGACCTCAACACATGATGTAGTCAGCCGGATCTGGGCCGGATCCAGATCAGATGTTAACCTACGCATAGACACGACCTCAACACATGATCTAGTCAGCCGGATCCGGGCCGTATCCAGATCAGATGTGGACCTGCGCCTAGACACGACCTCAACACATGATGTAGTCAGCCGGATCCGTGGCCGGATCCAGATCAGATGGAGGACCTACGCCTAGACACGACCTCAACACATGATCTAGTCAGCCGGATCCGGGCCGTATCCAGATCAGATGCGGACCTGCGCCTAGACACAACCTCAACACATCCCTGAAGTGTCAGAAGAGATTGTGTCAACTAGACTCTCCTCTGTGAAGGCCTCATTAAAACTTTTTGTTGCGTTATTTTCCTGTTATCACTGTAAAGCTGCGTATTATAAAAATAGCTTTATAAATAAAGGTGACTTGACTTGTTAATTTTACGGATGGTGTTGGCAGAAGAAGAAGGTGAGGCACAAAGGTTCCAATACAAAGTACTTTTACTTTCAATGACTTACTGAACGGGTATACAGGCAGGATAACACAACACACACTTTACATAAACGAGAACCGACCAGGAGTGAGGGAGAACACAGGGTTTACATACACAGAGAACAGATAAGGGAACAAGACACAGCTGGGGCAAATTAACTAAACACAGGTGAAGGAACTGATAACTAACGAGGAGAGGGAAAACTGAGACACAGGAATAAATCAAATACACAATGACGGGGGGAAACTCAGGACACACATTTAACATAACGCCCCCTCCAAAAAGGGCCGCGAGCCGTATAACTTCAATAGGGGTGGGGGGGGGGGGGGGGGCGGGCGCCCTGGAGGCTGACGAGGGCGTGGCCTACCCTGAGCAGGAAGCCTCCAGGGCGGAGCAGGCTGGTCAGGGGGCCATGGCGGAGTAGGAGACCACCCCTCATGGTGGAGACGCACCTTCAGGTGGCCTATATCCCCCCCCCCCCCCCCCCCCAAAATTTTCTTGGGGGGATTGCCAGGCTCAGGGACGTGCTCCAGGACAGGCTTGGAAGGACTGGACGGGACCAGCGGAGAAGGCTCTGTAAGGCTGACTTGAAGCTCTGGCTCGGCAGGCGTGACGTGAAGCTCTGGCTGGACATGGCTGACGTGAAGCTCTGGCTGGACGTGGCTGACGTGAAGCTCTGGCTGGCTGGCGTGAAGCTCTGGCTGGACGTGGCTGACGTGAAGCTCTGGCTGGACGTGGCTGGACGGAACCAGCGGTGCAGGCCCGGCTGGGCTGGACGGAACCAGCGGTGCAGGCTTGGCTGGGCTGGACGGAACCAGCGGTGCAGGCCCGGCTGGGCTGGACGGAACCAGCGGTGCAGGCTCGGCTGGGCTGGACGGAACCAGTGGTGCGGGCTCGGCTGGGCTGGACGGAACCAGCGGTGCGGGCTCGGCTGGGCTGGACGGAACCAGCGGTGCAGGCCCGGCTGGGCTGGACGGAACCAGCGGTGCAGGCTCGGCTGGGCTGGACGGAACCAGCGGTGCGGGCTCGGCTGGGCTGGACGGAACCAGCGGTGAGGGCTCGGCTGGGCTGGACGGAACCAGCGGCGCGGGCTCGGCTGGGCTGGACGGAACCAGCGGTGAGGGCTCGGCTGGGCTGGACGGAACCAGTGGTTTGGGAAACTCGGGGCTGAGTTCATGGGCTGTAGCTGATGTTCGTGTAGCCCACACATACAGGATTGCCGCAGACATTACAATCAGCGCAGTGTCCTCTTGGATGTACTCACGTACGGTGTGCTCAGTCTCTAACGGGCAGGCGACGGGCTCAGGCCCTGGCGGGCATGCGACGGGCTCAGGCTCTGGCGGGCATGCGATGGGCTCAGGCTCTGGCGGGCAGGCAACGGGCTCAGGCTCTGGCGGGCAGGCGACGGGCTCTGTGCTGGATGGGACCAGTGGTGAAGGGATATCTGGGCTGGACGGGACCAGCGGTGAAGGCTTTGAGCTGGGCAGGACCAGCGGTGAAGAAGGCTTTGAGCTGGGCAGGACCAGCGGTGAAGAGGGCTTCGAGCTGGGCGGAACCAGCGGTGAAGAGGTCTTCGAGCTAGGCGGAACCAGTGGTGAAGGGGTATCTGGGCTGGACGGGACCAGCGGTGAAGGCTTTGAGCTGGGCAGGACCAGCGGTGAAGAAGGCTTTGAGCTGGGCAGGACCAGCGGTGAAGAGGGCTTCGAGCTGGGCGGAACCAGCGGTGAAGAGGGCTTCGAGCTGGGCGGAACCAGCGGTGAAGAGGTCTTCGAGCTGGGCGGAACCAGCGGTGAAATGGGCTTCGAGCTGGGCGGAACCAGCGGTGAAATGGGCTTCGAGCTGGGCGGAACCAGCGGTGAAGAGGGCTTCGAGCTGGGCGGAACCAGTGGTGAAATGGGCTTTGAGCTGGGCGGAACCAGCCCTGGATCGAAGAGGAGCCAGAGTGGAGAGTGGTGTTGGGACTCCTCTCGACCACCGCCACTACTGCGGCCTCCACGGATCCCACGAAATCTGGCCAGACGGGTTCCCTCAAACGAACGTCCATGGGTATAGGCTGGGAGATTTTGGCTCTCCTCGGCCAGGACGACCATTCTTACCCTATCGTCCATTTTAGGGTGGTCGGTTCTTCTGTTACGGATGGTGTTGGCAGAAGAAGAAGGTGAGGCACAAAGGTTCCAATACAAAGTACTTTTACTTTCAATGACTTACTGAACGGGTATACAGGCAGGATAACACAACACACACTTTACATAAACGAGAACCGACCAGGAGTGAGGGAGAACACAGGGTTTACATACACAGAGAACAGATGGGGAACAAGACACAGCTGGGGCAAATTAACTAAACACAGGTGAAGGAACTGAGAACTAACGAGGAGAGGGAAAACTGAGACACAGGAATAAACCAAATACACAATGACGGGGGGAAACTCAGGACACACATGTAACAGTTACATGACAATAATGGAGTCTTGAAAGAGATTTCAGCAAGACAATAAAGAGGTGTTCTGTTTCTTCTTCCACATTTTCAGTTGTGACAAATATTTTCTCAGATATTTCTTGTCTCACTTGTCTCTAGTTTTATTTCTCCTAATGAAGTTTAGGATAATTTTTCAAGCATTCTTCAAGCAGTGAGGAGGATTTTGTTGTCCTCTCTCTTCTTAAAAAGAGAAAAAGAAAGATGAAATATTGGGTCCTTCCAATCCTGAGATTGCGTAGAGAGGAAGGAGAGTTCACTGTGAGTTATCCTGAGAGATTCAAAGTTTTGTTCAGGATGTCAGTGGAACATTTTGATGCTTTGGAGTCACATATTAAAAAGAAGACCACCAATTTCCGTGAACCAACTGATCCTGAACAGTTCTGGATTTTGGCGTTTGCTTGTACGGTGGCTCTGAATTGTCAAAAAAAAAACTTAACCCGATCCAAATTATTTTATGACGGACGAAAGTTTCGGAGGCAGTGTGTAAATGTGATTGACACAACGAGAGTTCGTATTTATTTTTTAACGCGCGAAAAAATTTCAGACGAGAATTTCTGACTCTGACCTTAAAGGAATCACGTTTACACACTGCCTCCGAAATTTTCTTTTGATTTGAATCGGGTTCAATTTTCTGCGTTTTTCGCATCCTTTGCTAGCCTTTTTTGAGAAGAGCCACACATTTTTCAATTCAGAGCCACAAAATGACGAATACAAAAAAACGCACACGAAATTTTCAGACTCTGCATGTGCAAGGACCTTAAGTCTCCTGAGCTTAGGAAAAGCAACCACTGAGCATTACATTTTTCTTCTGCGTACACATATTTCCACATGCGCGAGTGTTTTATTGTGTGGCTGGAGAGGCCCGGGTCACAGGAACAGATCCTCTTCTCTCCGGAGGCTGGATTTCAGCGGCTTTGGGAACTCGACTCGCCTGCCACGAACCGGTGGGACACATCAGAGACTCCTGGTACGAATCCCCTCTCTTCAACGATCATTTGGGAGTATGATTTATACTTTTTGAAGTGAAAGGGTCTTGAATTCCTCTATAAAGGAATTAAGAGGCGTCCCATGAGCCCGGCATTCTAATGAGAGCACGCCGATGATAGCGGCCACTTTTAATAGACAGAAATTAGTATTCAGCGTGCTTCAAACTCCAATGTGAAGAAAGCTTTCAGGTGCAGAAGAAAGAGGACGGGATGAAAGCGTGCGTTAAAAAGTGCAGCCCTCTTCACTGGTGTTGTGTTTCTGCCCACTTATCAAGGAAAGGGAACGCTTTCTACAGCGGCCCGAGAGAGAGAGAGAATTAGCGATGCACGGTAAATACTCACCAAAGGCCAACGCAGTCAAGGTTTATAGTCTGGAGGCAATTAGACTCTCGATGACAATGGAGATTCACAGACACGCAACGAGAAAACACACACTGACACGCTCTCACACGTCTGAGACAACGCCGGTCATCTGAGACTTAAAATCACTTTTGAACCTGGAAATATTTTTTTTTAGATTTGGAATATTTTGAGTAGAAACATAATTTTAAATGAATAAGACATATTTCAGATTGCATGTGTACGTGATTCATTTATTGCAAGTAAATGAGTGTCACTGCATTGAACAAAAACTATTTGTGTCTTGTTTTCCAGTACAAAGATCTATACGTGCTTGAATCTAAATACATTTAAAGCAAAAGTACATCAAATATTCAGTCTTGTTTTATGAAAAAATTTAAAATTGAAAAAATAATATATTTTTTTACTTAACACAATAACAAATTTCTGTCAATGGGGTCAGATTTTTTTTTTTCTTTGAATTATAATTATTTTTCTGACTCCATTGACAGATATTTATTCTTGTTTTGACTTCATTTTTCAGAAAGCAAGACTTTTTGCTTCTCCAGTAGATGTATCTTGATTTAAAAATGTTTGTACTGAAAAAACAACAAGACAAAACACTAAGGAAGAACATATTTTTATCTTTTTTGCAGTGATCATGTGACTTTGAGCAGAAGTTCAGATGTTCTTCGTCCGTTGAAGCTCAAGATGCTCCACTATAAAGAATCTTGAAAAAGTTCAATGGATGTTATTAAAGGTTCTTCATGAAACCATCGATGCCAATAAAGAACCTTTATTTGTAACAAACAAGGTCATCATTATAGATATCTAAGATTTAAATGTAAGTCAGTTTGATTCAGTGATGTTAAATCCTATGTTTGGCGTACAGTTGTACATGTTATGGGTGTGGACATCCGCTCGGCCCATGATAAAGCACGGTTAAAGGAGTAGTTCACTTTTGAAAAAACTTTTGCTGGTAATTTACTCACCCCATGTCATCCAAGATGTCCATGTCTTTCTTTCCTCAGTCGAAAAGAAATTACGGTTTTTGATGAAAACATTCCAGGATTTTTCTCCATATAATGGACTTAAATGGGAACCATACGGTCCAAGGTCCAAAATACAGTTAATAACAGTTTCAGATGCAGCTTAAAATGTCTTTAAACGACACCAGACGATGAATAAGGGTCTTATCATGCGAAACGATCGCTCATTTAAAAAAAAAAATAACAAAGTTTAAGTTTTATAAGCTCAAATTCCTGCCTTGCTCTGTTCTGTGTGACTCTCCTGTTCGAACTGGTTTATCAAAATGAACAAATCTTTTTTCGAGTCATTTGATTCATTTAACGACCGAAATGAACGAATTGACTCGGAAAAAGATTTGTTCATTTTGATGAACGAGTTCGAACAGGAGAGTCACGAACGTGCATCACAGAACAGAGCAAGGCGAGCATTTGAGCTTATAAAACTTAAACTTTGTTATTTATTTTTTAAATGAGCGATCGTTCCGCTTGATAAGACCCTTATTCATTGTCTGGTGTCGTTTAAAGACATTTTAAGCTGCATCTGAAACTGTTATTAACTGTATTTTGGACCTTGGACCGTATGGTTCCCATTTAAGTGCATTATATGGAGAAAAATCCTGGAATGTTTTCATCAAAAACCTTAATTTCTTTTCGACTGAAGAAAGAAAGACATGGACATCTTGGATGACATGGGGGTGAGTAAATTATCAGCAAAAGTTTTTTTTAAAGTGAACTAATCCTTTAATGCATGTGTGTGTCGTGTTCGTAACAGGACGGATCAAACCCTGTTGTCCAAGAGGTCACAGTTTCCCGGAGGAGCCGTTGGACATTGCCGTCCTACGCGTATCAAAAACAGATGCACCTCTGTGGAAACTTAAACACAGGTCAAACCGGTTAACCTTTCCCAGCCTCCGCTCAGGACACACTTCATCTGAAGAGTTAACTAAAGGCTAGGCCGTCGATATATTGATCTTTGACAGCAAAACCTTCAATAAGCATCTCCATGGCGTCTGCGCGCAGGGTTTGTGATATGAGGCATAAATGCGATAGGCGTTCACCTTGCCACTTACCTCAATGATAATTTACGAGACTGAACCGTCTGAATACATAAAAGCGCTGCAACTCTTCAGTGCGACGGACTCGAATCGATATAAAACAAACCTCACAGTAACTGACACTTGTTTCAATATGTCCACAAAAGTCCTTGAAATAACATACAGTTTTAACAAGGTTGAATGTCTCAATAACATAATTTATTAGTCATTTAGAAATAGTGTGGATTCATCTGTTAATGTGGGCATCAAAACATCAAACTGCTTATTTTTGCTCACTTTTGGGCCTCTGGATAAATTATTGCATATTCACAGGCTTAAACTGTCTTCCTGGATCAGTGTTATTTTATATCACTGAGATCACAATTACAGTTTTTATTAATATTTCGGGTTCTTTTTCCTTTCTATATTTTATGTTTTCATTGTAATTTTTAGTCATGTTTTTGTTTTAGTTTTTCCTAATTTTTAAAATGTATTTATTTATATATCAGTATAGTTTTTTGGTTACACTTTATTTTTAGGTGTCATTGTTACAGTGTAATTATATATTTAAGTACTGAGTAATATTAATGAGCTACATGTACTGACTATAGGGTTAGGGTTTGGTTGAGGGCTAGTTGCATGTAATTATGCATAATTTACTGTTATTACTACGGTAAGTACATGTAACATATGTAACAAGGACACTGTAAAATAAAGTGTTACCGAAATTTGCATAGTTATGTATTGTAAAAGGTTACGTTTATATTGTAACAAAATATTTTTAAAATGATTTCAGTCAAATAACTATAATAACCCTGGACACACAGTAACAAGGATACTGTAAAATAAAGTGGGTTTTTTTTTATACATTTTTATTTTAGGTTTAGTTATTTTACTACATCAAATTAAGTTGAAATGATGAAATATTTGATTGCAGTTATCATCTGTTTTAGTTATCTATAATAAAGCTGGTTTAATGACATCTGTCTGAATCGCATGCAGGTTTAATGATGAGCACAAGAATCGCCCAGAAAGGCTTTAGATTGACTCACACATTAACAAATTAACTCTGAATTAACAACGAGCTTCGTGTTTAAACATTCCAGACTCGAACAGCAGCGGTCTGGATGTTCTGGTATAATCCAGTCGCTACCATAACATCAGGACTCATATCAAGAAATATTTCAATTAGCCGCTCATGTGTCAAACGGTGTTAAGTGATGTGTAATTTCCCAGGTTCTGGAGCCGGCGCTCCCAGACGCGCTGTTCTCCACGGACCTGTCAGTCTCCCACCCAGAAGGCCATGCGTCTCACAGTCAAGGTATAGTGACAACTGTTAAATCGGACGTGGACTAGCACTACTGCGGTTAATGAGATTAGCAGAGCCTTCAGAGCTAATTAACACTTCCTAACAACCGCTCATTAGCGGCGTGTGGGCCCTCAGCAAACCACATGACACCGTGACATCATCAACATCGCCACAGACCACACGCCATCGCAGTCAGAAGAGCAAACCCAATTTGTAATATGCACCAATACATGTGCAGACATGTAGTTTCTGATGCTTAAGTGTCATTTAAGTGTCACATGTAGTGAATGTGTGGAATATTTGCACAGATGTTTTTAATGCGAAACGGGACAACAGATCTTTGAAAATATTTGATGCATACATGATTTTTTAAAATTCTTTTTAGACCTTGTTTTTAAAATAAATTAAACAAATGAATAATCTTTAAATTTGCACAAATCTTAATATTGAATTTATTTTGTAATTACTCGTCTATTATTTTTTATTATACACACACACATATATATGCACTGATATTTGCCTGCATGCATTACATCCATAAAAAAGGCCTACAAGCAAACATATAAACAGAACTCTTTTTTTATTATTTATTTGTTTCCTGACTATTTTCAGATTAATTTCTATATGACACTGAGGGGTGGTCTGTGTACGATACTGGTCGATTCGTACCAGAAAGTGTATTTATGTATTTTTATTTAAAAAAAAGATTAAGAAAGGTAAAAATTGGAGCAAATGCAGGATTTTAATAGAGCTTGACACATGTTCATCATAAGCTACTAGAGTATAAATACCACACATTAACAAACGCACAAGACGTGCCCGTGGAATCAAAGGCCTGAAGACACGGCAGGCGTGGGTTTGTGAGACGACAAGCAGAGAGGTGAGGAGGAGCGATCCCTCTCTCCCATCAGGACGACAGAACGCTCCCTCCTCTGGCTCTGGATTGGACGAGCCTCGGGATGTTGATGTATGGAAGCATCTGTTCAGAAGTCTGTCCTGACACTGCCCGCCTCAGCTACACGCGCAACACACATGACATGTGGAGCATTTATCAAATAATCTTTACAGTGAAACTGCCCAGGGCCGCAGTGAGGGTGCTCGGGGCCCCGGGGCCTCGGTTGAAGTCGCAGGGGCCGTGAGAATCCTCACCACCAGCGATGGCCCTGTTTAGGCTATACACTTAAAAATCTTGGGTTATATTTTCTACCAAAAATCCAGGGTTGAGCATTTTGGGTCAATTTTTTGGGGTATTTTTTTCAGTGTTTGTGTAGTTTTTGTGTAACCCAGCTCCTGGGTCTGACGTAATAACCCAGTGTTTGGGTAGTTTATGTGTTACCCAGATCCTGGGTCAGACGTAACAACCCAGTGTTTGGTTAGTTTTTGTGTAACCCAGCGCCTGGGTCAGACGTAACAACCAAGTGTTTGGTTAGTTTTTGTGTAACCCAGCTCCTGGGTCAGACATAACAACCAAGTGTTTGGGTAGTTTTTGTGTTACCCAGCTCCTGGGTCAGACGTAACAACGAAGTGTTTGGTTAGTTTTTGTGTTACCCAGCTCCTGGGTCAGACGTAACAACCAAGTGTTTGGGTAGTTTTTGTGTTACCCAGCTCCTGGGTCAGACGTAACAACCCAATGTTTGGGTAGTTTTTGTGTAACCCAGCTCCTGGGTGAGACGTAATAACCCAATGTTTGGTTAAATCTTGGGTTATACTTTCTACCAAAAATCTTGGATTGTATTTTTTACCAAAAATCCTAGGTTGAGCCTTTTGGGTAAATTTTTTTGGGGTAATTTTTTTCAGTGTTTGGTTAGTTTTTGTGTTACCCAGCTCCTGGGTCAGACGTAAAAAACCCAATGTTTGGGTAGTTTATGTGTTACCCAGATCCTGGGTCAGACGTAACAACCCAGTGTTTGGTTAGTTTTTGTGTAACCCAGCTCCTGGGTCAGACGTAACAACCAAATGTTTGGGTAGTTTTTTTGTGTTACCCAGCTCCTGGGTCAAACGTAACAACTAAGTGTTTGGGAAGTTTTTGTGTAACCCAGTTCCTGGGTCAGACGTAACAACCAAGTGTTTGAGTAGTTTTTGTGTAACCCAGCTCCTGGGTCAGACGTAACAACCAAGTGTTTGGGTAGTTTTTGTGTAACCCAGTTCTTGGGTCAGATGTAACAACCAAGTGAGTGTTTGGGTAGTTTTTGTGTTACCCAGCTCCTGGGTCAGACGTAATAACCCAATGTTTGGTTAGTTTTTGTGTAACCCAGCTCCTGGGTCAGACGTAACAACCAAGTGTTTGGGTAGTTTTTGTGTAACCCAGTGCCTGGGTCAGACGTAACAACCCAGTGTTTGGGTAGTTTTTGTGTTACCCAGCTCCTGGGTCAGACGTAACAACCCAGTGTTTGGGTAGTTTTTGTGTTACCCAGATTCTGGGTCAGACTTAATAACCCAGTGTTTGGGTAGTTTTTGTGTTACCCAGATCCTGGGTCAGATATAACAGCCCAGGGGTTGAGTTATTTATCACAGACTTTTTTGCGACCTCTTTGGGAGAGAGCAGTGCAGCTCCATCAAATTGGTGCATGTCTTCTGTAAAATATTGACACATTTTTGTATCTATAAATTCATTATTGTTCTGTATGTATTATTAAATACTTTTGAACCTGAAAAATAGTTAGTACTATAGTAAAAATGAATCAACCCAGTATGATGGGTTAAAGAAACAATCCAATTTGCTAGGTAAAATGAACCCAACATGTGTTCTGTCCTAAATTTACCCAGCCTTTGGTTTGGTTTAGAGTGTAAAAAGTTACTGCAGCTCAACAACTGACTACTAGTGCTAATCAGTGCTGTTACTGTAACTATACTGTAACTAAAGCCACTGAAAGAGATGCTTCCAGAGGTCAAAGATCCTCTTCTTAAAGATTTAGTTCACTTCAGAATTAAAATTTCCTGATAATTTATTCTCCCCCACTTCATCCAAGATGTTCATGTCTTTCTTTCTTCAGTCGAAAAGAAATTAAGGTTTTTTTTAGGAAAACATTCCAGGATTTTTCTCCAGGATTGACTTCAATGGGGTCCAACGGGTTAAAGGTCCAAATTACAGTTAGAGTATCAATATGACTACTATAATAATAATAATAATAATTATTATTATTATTATTATTAGTAGTAGTAGTATTGGTTTTATTATTTTATAAAAAATATTTAACAAAATAAGAAATGAAATATTTTATAATTACATTATTATTATTTTCTTTGTATTCTTGAAAATGCTTTTTTTCTTCTTTTTTTACAGTGAATAAGTACAGGATGTGGGAATAATTTCGCTGTGGCGACCTCTAACAGCAGCAGCCAACAGAAAAAGGGAGTGAAATATAATATTTAATACTATTACTATTATAATAAATAGTAATATTTGACTAAAAACAATAAATGGAGTATTTGAGAATGTATCGTGCACATCAACAAGCCTTACTAATCGGCAGCAAAACTTTGGCTTTTCCCCGGATCTCTAACCGGCCCCGGAGACGATTAACGAGAGCGAGCGAGCTGAACTCTCTCTCTGCAGCGAGTGTGACTGACAGCTCGCTCTGATCACAGATGACCTTGAGCGTGAGGGTCAGACACGCGCTGATGCAGGACATCGCCATATTGGGAGCGGCGCTGGCAGCAGATGGGCCACGCCCGCACACACACACACACACACACCAGACAGATGTGTGCGGATGCTCCGGGGAATACAGCAGCTTAGACCAGCACTTCTGGACAGACTCACACACTGCACATCTGCACTTCTGGAGGCCCTTCAGACCCTTCAGCAAACGCAATAATCTCCCATCATAACTTCATATTCCAGATTGAAAAGCCTGCGTCTGTGACGATGACGACAGCTTGTCGGAACGGATGTGAAACGTGTTTAAAGCACACACAGTGGAAGTCGAGCCGGACTGTTATACACAGCTCAAAATCTGGTAAAAGTTCAACAGATATTTAGTGCTGCTCAACAGTTTCTTTCACCCGCTTACACACAAAGCCCTTACTTGTGACACAATTACTGAAACCTGACACTCAAACTCAGAAACACACACCAAATCTGCAAAACCATACACTAAATCTCGGCCTTCAACTCAGTCTTCAATTTCATAAAACACTTTGGTAACACTTTATTTTAAGGTGCTTGTAATAAGCAGTAATTAACAGTTAATAAGACACTTATAAGACAAGGTTCATATACGCATTAACTACTTCATATAAGGGTTAATTAAAGGTCCAGGCCCTGAAGAGATCAGGGAAACTACTCCCTCTTGGGAAGGTCAATTTTTAAGGGCCTGGGAGTTTGTGTTAGCATTAATGTTTGTTCGGCTGTTCTAAAAGTGCAATGTATTTATACTTGAGAAATGTATTATTTAATTTAATTTATTTATTATCATTAGTTAATGCTTATATGCATCTTATATGCATCTTATAAGGTCTTATAAGTGTCTTATTAACTGTTAATTACTGCTTATTTATTACAAGCACCTTAAAATAAAGTGTTACCAACACTTTTTGCAAACCGCAACACACACTTCTCTATTAAACACACACAAATCTAACAGGAAGTCTCTTGATTTCCTCTCTCAAACACAACCTATCAAAACACCACAGTAATTCATCAGAGCCTCACACACACTCCTCACACACACACACACTCCTCACACACACACACACACACACACACACACTCCTCACACACACACACACACACTCACACACACACACACACACACACACACAAACACACACACGCACACACACACACACACACACACACACACACACTCACACACACACACACACACACACACACACACTCCTCACACACACACACACACACACACAGACACACTCCTCTCACACACACTCACTCCCACACACACACTCCCACATACTCCTCTCTCACACACACACTCCTCTCACACACACACACACACACACACACACACACACACACCTCACACACAATCCTCTCACACACACACACACACACACACACACACACACACACAATCCTCACACACACACTCCTCACACACACTCCTCACACACTCCTCACACACTCCTCACACACACATATAAAATATAATATTATGGCAAAGGTGTTTGCAACGTAAGACAAATGTTTGCTTTTGAGATGTGTGTGTGTGTGTGTGTGATATTTTGAATGCGATGCTTAATTTTGCACGAGTTGTGAGGCATTTTGAATTTTGTGTGTGCAATTCTTGGATTTGTGAGTAAAGTTTTGCAAATGTGTGTAAGTCGAAAAAAAAAAACTGTAATCAAAAGGAGCCGAATTGCACCAAACTGCATTAGAGTGACATCTGTACCAGGAGAAATCAGGTGAAATTGAATCTTTATTGTGTTTGAGTGTCATGAGACTCGAGTCGTCGTGTTAAGTTTGAAAAGGGATGATCGTATTGTATAAACAATTAATTAGAAGCGCACATTAGGAAGTCATCTGTATTAAAGCTGCACTGCCTGGAGAGACTCGCAGCCGAGATGAAACCGTTTCCAGTAAGTATGATCTAATGCCGTGCTTTATTGACACCAAGATGTTTCGTTCATCTTGCAGGAGTAATCGCTGTCTGTTCGCCCGACAGATCCCTTACACATGCCTCTGTGCTCACTATAGCAAACATCTGCTGTCTACATAGGCAGCATCCTAACCTGAGACGCACATCACACGCATACTTATTCAAAAGTATCTCAAAATTCAAAGAGGTGTGTATTGTAATTGACCTAGGGCTAAGCCACGCCCCCAAACGCGATGAGCCAATCACAGTGCGCATAGCTAACCCAATACACTCGGACATTCTCTGCTTCCACGTCCATTGAAATGCATTGCAGTTAGTCAGTTTTCATTCGTTTTTATATGTTTTTTTATATTTTCCATTTACTTGCAACTCCGACATTAGGTATCCCGAGAGGCTGGGCGACGGTGTGTATTTCTTACCCTTTCCCAAAGCCACATCTCAACCGAGATAAGTGCTCTGGATAAAGTTATGCGGTAGACCACAACACCAACTAAACGTGGATAAATTAAACAAGGATGTCTACATCTGTTCTAAGTCAACAATGTATTCGAACGTTATCTTTAACATCTCTAACGTAACGCTAACGTTAGCCTAACATTAGAAAACGTTGACGTTAGCTTCTAGCTGCGTTGTACATCATGTCACTTAGCTTCATTAACGTATCTTTAAATAACCGAGATAACAAATGTTAGCAATGTTGTGCTGAAAGATTCATGTAAATACTGCAGTGCATGAACAATGCTGATCCTCCATCTTGTTGTCTGAGATGGTGATGGCAATGAGAACGCTTACACTGTGACCTGTACATTTTTGCCTGGAGCTGAAGCTTTTCATCGACCTTCTCAACAATAAAATTATTAATATAACCCTCCAATGAATAGTTAAGGCCCTTTTGGTGACTTCGAGATGATATATAATCTTTCTGTCTCCAAAAATCATCAATTCCCTCCTGTGAAATGTCTCCTACTGTGACAGCGCCTGTCACCGAAAGTTGACTGTTTGTCCGAGTGAGTGGAGGGGGCGGGGCTTAGCCATAGGTCAAATTGACAGGGGCGGGTGTTGTGAGGTTTTGCGCCCGTGCACGGCTGGACTAGCCTAGAAATCTAGACGCACCCTAGCGGCAGCAAAAATTATTTTGCAGCAAAGTGTGGTCTAGCAACTCTCCATAGACTTTTGAGCTGGAAAAACCAAAAACTGGTCCGGCCAATCAGATCGTGTAGAGTTGGTGGGCGGGCTTAAGATAATGACGGCAGAGTTGTTACGGTTCCGCGTGATTTCCATAGGTGATTTCCCTCTGCTTGAAAACAAACAAGATGCTGCTGGCGAACAGCAGTCTTGCGAATCGGCTTAGCCCGCGACTCTGGAGGACTTGGAGTTAAGAGAACGACACTTAAGTCATTCCTAAAAAAGGAAGATGTGTTCAGAGTTTTGACGACCGGATACGGCAAAAGTTTAATATACCAACAAGCTGGTTCACTGGTGGAAAAACGCATGGTACTCACTCAGCCACAGCCGTTCGTTGCTCTGGTTGGTTGTAGCGCTGTCCTATTGCGTGCCGAGGGATATTGAAAGACAACCGTTTATCCCGGCCCTCGGATTGAGGTATGCCAATTGTGAGTTCCCAGACCTAACATCTTGATGTAGGTCTGGCTTGCCAGGCTACGGCTGGACGCGAAGTCGGAGCAAAACCCGCCCCTGTCGGTGATTGGTTGGAACACTGTTTATTTTGGTTTTGAGTGGTGGTTGTACCCATTAGTTTTTGTGTGCAGATCTCAGAGCCTAGGCTGCCTACAGAGACGCGTTTTTTTTTGACAGCCTGCTTATGGGGCGGGCAGCTAGCGGATCGTTAGGAAAGATTAGATGAATGTGATCATTTATTTTTGGGCCTGAAATCGCTGATACAACCTTTAACTAGCAGAGCATTCATTTAGTTCGATATTAAATAAGAGATCTAGCGTTAAATTGTTTGGGTTTTGAACTCAAGCTGAGCGTTCGTTGCCGCTGCTATCAGTTGCATAGTTGTTCTCTTGTGGCTTGCGCGCAGTCTTCACTCGGACGCGCTCGTCAATCTATCCCCATTGTGGAGACTCTCTATTCATTCCGGTGAAATCATTACGGGTTTATTTACGGGTTGAGCAGAGAGACTGCACAGTTTGACAAGTTTGAACCAAGCACTTCTGAAAATGCACTTCTGAATGCGTCTCTGTCCCCAGAACATTTCAAACCAAACTGACACCGTGGTAACGCACCGCATTTAACGTCCTGTAAGGTTAATGGCGTTGTAACGACGGGAAAAGTAATTAGTTAGATTAACCCGTTACTGAAAAAATAACGTCGTTACTAACGCCGTTATTTTAAACGGCGTTATTCCAAACACTGATTATATTTGATCCTCACCTGACTATGGCTTTGTAAACTTTATCCATGATGTGTTTATAATGGACTGTGGTACAGAAACAGTGACAATGTTACACACTCTTGGCTTACTCTGGCTATTCTCTGCTGTCTCAGACGACGATATGTTTGTCCCGTCTGAGCCACCGTAGCTTCTTCGAAAGGGAGGGGTGAGCGGTGGGCGGAGCTCTTAGTGCAACTCGCAACCGAACCGCTAGATGCCGCTAAAATCTACACACTGCACCTTTAATCCCAATCATTCTGATCACACACTTCGACTCCGGCGTTTCAGAAACACCAAACCAACATCTGAGACGCTGCGATGCCATTGGTCCACTGCTTACTCCAGTTATCCAATCACAGCTGACGCTGAGGCAATAAAGTCACATGAGGTTATTGTTGTGCATCTGGGATTTATTCACTAAATGTGTTTCCATCGTAGTTTATATGGGTCTTCCTATCGGATAAAACAATTATCCGCCACATTTGAGTGCATATGTACAGAATTTATGCACATTTTGGCGTTTCCATCCAGCAGTTTTTATGCGATTTTCCAAAATTCACAGAAATAGGTGGATGGAAACTTAACTATTAGCAGAAAAGCTACACAAAATTTGATCAGAACGGTCAGACTGAAACAGATTTCCAGATATGACATTTGAATAGAAGAACCGTAGAACCGTAGAATAACCGTAGCACGAAACGGATTCGTAAAAATCATATTTCATGTGATTTTTTTTCCAATTCACACTTACTAAATATGATCAGATTCCAACCAGACATGCAGAAAAATTAGTTTTGGGCTGACAGACTGATGCCCCGTTTACATGAAGGGATTTATGGTATTTATGTGGGTTGATGTAAATGACAACTTTTTTGAAAACGATGTTGTGTCCACGATGTTATTATTGAAAACGGAGGGGGGAAATATTTGTTTCTCTGTGTAAATGTGGCCTGAACAAGGGTTTATAAACACAAAAATAAGTAATACATTTTTTTTTTTTTTTGCTACTTTACAATAATTATATGTTGGCATGTTTTGGAACAGAGCCCACATCCGCACAAAGGATGACAACTTATTTTAGAGATGTCAAAATTCAGCCAAGACATTATCGCTACGTGTCAAAGAGTCGGTCACTTGTCGAATTCCTGGTGAAGTTCCTGCTTGTAATTAATTAAGTGGGTATGACCATTATCTAAATCAGAAGACCTCTGGATAGATGACTTTCCTCGTGTGAGCTAATCTCTCTCGCTCTCGCTCTATTGTTTACACGCGTTTCCAGAGGTAAAACCGTCCTCTCAAACAGGATCGCACCATTAGGATATAATCCTGCCGTCTTGAGACTAGTAGCAAGTTTGTGGCGTTGGATTATTCCCGATTCCAGAACAAAGGCGGCGGAGGGCAATGAAATGAAGGAGGGGATTGAAGCTGATATCATTCTGAGCTCCTGCCCTCTTCAATGAGTGCGATTAAAAGGTTATTCCAGCCTCCCTCATCTCGGCTAATTGGATTATTTGCAGGGATTTAGGGAAACGAATTTAGGCGAGCAGCTTCCAGAAACTCTTTGCCTACTTCTGCGAATGAATATTACAAAGTTGAGAGGCTGTTAAACACAGCAGTGGATACTGGAGTATTATTATGAGTTTGTGTACAAGTCACCTTTATTTATACAACGCTTTTTACAATATGATTGTAGTTGGGGGCCTTAAGCACAAGACAACTTGATGTCTATTTTACCTTTTTTGATCATGGGAAACCCATAGGAATACTTATATTTATGATTGGGTATATCAAGAAGACTGGTAAGACTGAAGCCAAAACACTTTTTTGGACAGCGGCCATATTGAATTTAGGAAATTTCCCCCAAATTCCCTAAATTCAATATGGCCGCTGTCCGAAAAAGTGTTTTGGCTACAAATTTTGAACCAAATGCGCTACAAATGAGGATGTGATGTCTATTTTATGTTATTTATGTTTTATGTTATTGTTTCATTGCAGCTTTACAGTGATAACTGGAAAATAATGCAAGAAAGTTTGTTTCTAGAAGAACATAGTGTCATAGTCCAGCTGAAGTGAGTTTTCACATGCACAAAAGCTTTTAATAACACTTTAAATTACGTTATCAGCACACACAGATTTTTACACGTATTACGCTTTGAATGTAAATGCCAAATGCCTCTATCAGCGTTTCGTACTGTTTGTTTGTTTGCACCTGTTTCTGTTGTCATTATGTCAAAGCAGTTTATTTGAGTTGTTAGATAATTGATTGTAATGTTTAAATCCTAAAAACTAGTGATAGACTGAATTATTATTATAATTATTAGTAATTATAATAGCCTTATAAAGTCCATACACAACAAGGTTGATCACATAGTGTATAAGTGCATCATTTGGGATACAAATGATACTAAAATATTAGTCACGATTCGATACATATCACGATACTGAATTCACGATATGATATTATTGCGATACTCCAAGAGGTTAACAAAAAAATTACTGTTAATTAAAACGTTAAATTTGGTATTGAATTGGTGTAAATCAATATTCTTGGACTTGGTGCTGGAAACCCAAAGCAAAATAGAGACACCAGAATAACAATATTCATGATTCTGAAGCTGAAAACTGAATTATTTTAGATGAATATGCTTGCACTCTTTCACTGGCTAGATATATTTAACATAATATAGACCAAATGCTATAATGCTATCTTTTTACTGGTAACATCAGATATTTGGCATTATCAGGACCCACAAATATCCCCCATTGCATTATTATACATTATATTCATAATGTATAATAATGCGTCACACACCTCAGCACTGGACATCTGCACTCGCACAACACACACCTCAGCACTGGACATCTCCACTCGCACAACACACACCTCAGCACTGGACATCTCCACTCGCACAACACACACCTCAGCACTGGACATCTCCACTCGCACAACACACACCTCAGCACTGGACATCTCCACTCGCACAACACACACCTCAGCACTGGACATCTCCACTCGCACAACACACACCTCAGCACTGGACATCTGCACTCGCACAACACACACCTCAGCACTGGACATCTCCACTCGCACAACACACACCTCAGCACTGGACATCTCCACTCGCACAACACACACCTCAGCACTGGACATCTCCACTCGCACAACACACACCTCAGCACTGGACATCTGCACTCGCACAACACACACCTCAGCACTGGACATCTCCACTCGCACAACACACACCTCAGCACTGGACATCTGCACTCGCACAACACACACATCCTCCACTCGCACAACACACACCTCAGCACTGGACATCTGCACTCACACAACACACACCTCAGCACTGGACATCTGCACTCGCACAACACACACATCCTCTACTCGCACAACACACACCTCAGCACTGGACATCTGCACTCACACAACACACACATCCTCCACTCGCACAACACACACCTCAGCACTGGACATCTGCACTCACACAACACACACCTCAGCACTGGACATCTGCACTCGCACAACACACACATCCTCTACTCGCACAACACACACCTCAGCACTGGACATCTGCACTCGCACAACACACACATCCTCTACTCGCACAACACACACCTCAGCACTGGACATCTGCACTCGCACAACACACACATCCTCCACTCGCACAACACACACCTCAGCACTGGACATCTGCACTCGCACAACACACACATCCTCCACTCGCACAACACACACCTCAGCACTGGACATCTGCACTCGCACAACACACACCTCAGCACTGGACATCTGCACTCGCACAACACACACCTCAGCACTGGACATCTGCACTCGCACAACACACACGCCAGTGGAGACATCCAGTGCTGAGGTGTGTGTTGTGCGAGAGGAGATGTCCAGTGCTGAGGTGTGTGTTGTGCGAGTAGAGGATGTGTGTGTTGTGCGAGTGGAGATGTCCAGTGCTGAGGTGTGTGTTGTGCGAGTAGAGGATGTGTGTGTTGTGCGAGTGCAGATGTCCAGTGCTGAGGTGTGTGTTGTGCGAGTGGAGGATGTGTGTGTTGTGCGAGTGCAGATGTCCAGTGCTGAGGTGTGTGTTGTGCGAGTAGAGGATGTGTGTGTTGTGCGAGTGCAGATGTCCAGTGCTGAGGTGTGTGTTGTGCGAGTGGAGATGTCCAGTGCTGAGGTGTGTGTTGTGCGAGTAGAGGATGTGTGTGTTGTGCGAGTGCAGATGTCCAGTGCTGAGGTGTGTGTTGTGCGAGTAGAGGATGTGTGTGTTGTGCGAGTGCAGATGTCCAGTGCTGAGGTGTGTGTTGTGCGAGTGCAGATGTCCAGTGCTGAGGTGTGTGTTGTGCTAGTGCAGATGTCCAGTGCTGAGGTGTGTGTTGTGCGAGTAGAGGATGTGTGTGTTGTGCGAGTGCAGATGTCCAGTGCTGAGGTGTGTGTTGTGCGAGTGGAGATGTCCAGTGCTGAGGTGTGTGTTGTGCGAGTAGAGGATGTGTGTGTTGTGCGAGTGCAGATGTCCAGTGCTGAGGTGTGTGTTGTGCGAGTGCAGATGTCCAGTGCTGAGGTGTGTGTTGTGCTAGTGCAGATGTCCAGTGCTGAGGTGTGTGTTGTGTGAGTGCAGATGTCCAGTGCTGAGGTGTGTGTTGTGCGAGTGGAGATGTCCAGTGCTGAGGTGTGTGTTGTGCGAGTGCAGATGTCCAGTGCTGAGGTGTGTGTTGTGTGAGTGCAGATGTCCAGTGCTGAGGTGTGTGTTGTGCGAGTGGAGGATGTGTGTGTTGTGTGAGTGCAGATGTCCAGTGCTGAGGTGTGTGTTGTGCGAGTGCAGATGTCCAGTGCTGAGGTGTGTGTTGTGCGAGTGGAGGATGTGTGTGTTGTGCGAGTGCAGATGTCCAGTGCTGAGGTGTGTGTTGTGCGAGTAGAGGATGTGTGTGTTGTGCGAGTGCAGATGTCCAGTGCTGAGGTGTGTGTTGTGCGAGTAGAGGATGTGTGTGTTGTGCGAGTGCAGATGTCCAGTGCTGAGGTGTGTGTTGTGCGAGTGCAGATGTCCAGTGCTGAGGTGTGTGTTGTGTGAGTGCAGATGTCCAGTGCTGAGGTGTGTGTTGTGCGAGTGCAGATGTCCAGTGCTGAGGTGTGTGTTGTGCAAGTAGAGGATGTGTGTGTTGTGTGAGTGCAGATGTCCAGTGCTGAGGTGTGTGTTGTGCGAGTGGAGGATGTGTGTGTTGTGTGAGTGCAGATGTCCAGTGCTGAGGTGTGTGTTGTGCGAGTGGAGGATGTGTGTGTTGTGTGAGTGCAGATGTCCAGTGCTGAGGTGTGTGTTGTGCGAGTAGAGGATGTGTGTGTTGTGCGAGTGCAGATGTCCAGTGCTGAGGTGTGTGTTGTGCGAGTAGAGGATGTGTGTGTTGTGCGAGTGCAGATGTCCAGTGCTGAGGTGTGTGTTGTGCGAGTGCAGATGTCCAGTGCTGAGGTGTGTGTTGTGTGAGTGCAGATGTCCAGTGCTGAGGTGTGTGTTGTGCTAGTGCAGATGTCCAGTGCTGAGGTGTGTGTTGTGCGAGTGGAGGATGTGTGTGTTGTGTGAGTGCAGATGTCCAGTGCTGAGGTGTGTGTTGTGCGAGTAGAGGATGTGTGTGTTGTGCGAGTGCAGATGTCCAGTGCTGAGGTGTGTGTTGTGCAAGTAGAGGATGTGTGTGTTGTGTGAGTGCAGATGTCCAGTGCTGAGGTGTGTGTTGTGCGAGTGGAGGATGTGTGTGTTGTGTGAGTGCAGATGTCCAGTGCTGAGGTGTGTGTTGTGTGAGTGCAGATGTCCAGTGCTGAGGTGTGTGTTGTGCGAGTGCAGATGTCCAGTGCTGAGGTGTGTGTTGTGCGAGTGGAGGATGTGTGTGTTGTGCGAGTGCAGATGTCCAGTGCTGAGGTGTGTGTTGTGCGAGTGCAGATGTCCAGTGCTGAGGTGTGTGTTGTGCGAGTAGAGGATGTGTGTGTTGTGCGAGTGCAGATGTCCAGTGCTGAGGTGTGTGTTGTGCGAGTGCAGATGTCCAGTGCTGAGGAGTGTGTTGTGCGAGTGGAGGATGTGTGTGTTGTTCGAGTGCAGATGTCCAGTGCTGAGGTGTGTGTTGTGCGAGTGGAGGATGTGTGTGTTGTGTGAGTGCAGATGTCCAGTGCTGAGGTGTGTGTTGTGCGAGTGGAGGATGTGTGTGTTGTGTGAGTGCAGATGTCCAGTGCTGAGGTGTGTGTTGTGCGAGTGGAGGATGTGTGTGTTGTGCGATTGCAGATGTCCAGTGACTGCAGGTAAGGGCAAGGTTGTTGCGCTGGTGAAGGCCCTCAGCGAGCGCAGACTGAGAGCCAGGTGGTGTGCGCTCCATCAGGCCAAGAGCAGGTCTACTCAAGGATCGAACCCCAGCTGGAGCTGCCAGCAGCTGCTGCACACACACTCGGCTTGGCTAAAGACGTGTCGTACATCTGGACTCACCGCGTGTGTGTTACGGCCCGAGGGTGGAGCCGGTCCCAGCGTTTCTCAAACCCACTGACTGTCCTGATGGACTTCAGCCATATGACACACATCTTTGTCCTCTGCTAGACTGGGGAAAAAAGGGATTTTTTCAAGCTGTAAATATAACAGTGTATTTTACAATAAAATAATATTTCAATCGTTCTACATTTACATTTAAAAATGTTAACGTTACTTGCCATTTCTTTGTGAGTATTTGTGAAAGTTAAAATTGTCTCTACACCATTTTTTTTCAAGGCAATACTATTTCAGTCTTTCTACATCAATTTCCAATTTAATTCAATGCATTACTTGCTGTTGTTTTTTAGTGATTATTTGTGAAATATAAGCAATTTATGAGTGAAAATTGTTTTTTTTTTTTTTTTTAAGAAAATACTATTTCAGTCTTTTTTCTTTTTGAACTTTACATTTTAATTCAAGGTGTTACTTGTCATTTTTTTGTGATTATTTGTGAATTTTTTACTAGCAATTTCTGATTATACACTGCTTGCAAAGTTAATCCTATACCATTTTTTCAGTGTAGTACTGAGGATTTATCACTGAGCGCTTTCTCCTCAGCAGAGCATTTAAACAGGTTTAAATCTTAAATAATAAAGCCAACAATTGATTGAGTCACTCTCCAATCCCAGCATGCAACAATCAGGCACATGGGCCACAAGTGAGAAATGATTGACAGAGCGCCACAGTGTTCCCATTTATTTCTTCTCTGGAGCTGTTTTCTGTCAGAGAGCGTATTGATTTTTCCATAAAGTAAGAAAACAAGCGCGGTTGAGAGGCCGTGCCAGGTCAGCACAAATTAAAGCTGAAGATGTAAAGCCCCCTGTCGCCCATCATTGGCTACAGTTGACGAGGGCTCGCTCTCTTTCAAACAGCACATAATTTGATCATCATAAAGCTAAAGGAGAAAGAAAGACAGCCAGCTTGTTGGATTGCAGGCTGTTCCAGTAGACTGACGGGATGGCATGTAAACGCACAGATGTTCATTAATCAAAGCCTTTGTTTAAGTTTTTCTCAATGCTATGAATGCTGATCAGACCAAAAGCCTCAACCTGTCCATAGACTTTTTTAATGCAATGAAAATAAAAAGGTGTAAGATTTAATTTTAAACAATTTTCAATCAAACATTGCAAGAATTTCTTAAAATACGATGAAATGGCAAGTAACACATTGAATTATATGTCAAATTTTGAAGTAGAAAAACTGATATAGTGTTTTCTTGTAAAACGTATGGCAATACTCTTCAAAAAGGCAAAGGGAAAAGATATAAATGTAACATTTTAGATATTAAAATAATCTTATGATTTATTCATTGATTTATATTATATTATCAATTTATATTTAATTTATAATAAATTAAAATTATGTGATTGGACCAAGCGGCAGCATTCTAATCTGAAAAATTAAGCCTACCCGGAAGTGAGAAAAACTGCAATACATCGAGAATCCACTAGAGGGAGGTCCCAAAAGGGAGCAAATATCCATAGACCCGCATGTTAAAATGTCAGTTTTCACAGCATAAATTCATGTTTGTACAGGTTGGTCCCATGGACTTTTATTGTATTTTTCGATAGGTTCCGAGTGCCTGACAACTGTGAGGGGGGTGAATTTTTTTTCTAACTCGTTAGTTTAGATCGTATTTAGATATAAAATGTATGACAAATAAGGGCGTGGTTAACTTTGATTGACAGCTTGATTGACAGCTGATAACGGGCTGCGCCGAGTGGAATTCCTGAAATTTGACGTCTCGGCCATGATCTGACACAACACACCACCTCTGTATCCTTTCTGAACATTTGTATTGAAATATCGTACATAACATGGGTTGCTCTGCTATAAACTGCACTAACCGACACTGTAGGAGTACTTCGCTCCTTTTTTTCCGGTAAGTGACATTCCACTACTATTTCACGTAGTTAGCACTATTTAGCATCAATGTATGTGGGCAGTGGCACTGCAACAGTTAGCATTAAATCGAACCGAAGCGCCGGCGCCCTCAGATCACTTGGATGTGGCTGTGTTTACAAGAGGTAAAAACGATATAAATACTGTTGGTTTTCTCACACAAACCGCTCGTTTCGTGTCTTAGGCCATCAATGTGTACTTACATTTACGAGTCATTAAATCATGTTTAATTTGGACTTCTCTGTGCATGCTCTTTGAGGTGGTGACCATAGACCTGCATTATATGAGTGACAGACAAGAACGGTTTGACCTAAAAATATCCAAATTGAAACTACTGCGGAAACAAAGACACCTACATCTTGGATGCCCTTGAGGTAAGCTAAAACATGCCAAAAATTAATTTCAAAGTGAACTATCCCTTTAACTGTACACAAGGCGAAACACAGCTCAATGCACTTTCTCTCCAGCAAGAGAGATCTCCTCTTGTTGCAAGCTCTTTTAGTTAAATGGAAATGCTCTTTGCGGGGCAAATAGAAAAGAGTGGGAGTGGTTTGGCATGCAAATTCCATTCACCAATTCCATTGGCTGTTTTTCTAAAACTCAGAGGTTATTGGGGCTCCCAAATAAGACCCCATTTGTCAGTTTTCGACATAGCGTCGACGATGACTGACAGATAGCAAACTAATGAATCGTTGTAAAGAGGGATTGATGATGTCCGCTGTATGTTAATACAAAAGTAAGTTATTACATTTTGATGAAATATTATGATTGCGGATTTTTTAAATATATGAATACAGTTTTTATTTCTTTGATTTAATGTTTCTTGTGGTTTGTGAACTTCAACTGATGATATGGACAATGTCATGAAGAGAAATACAAAACTAAAATTTTGTGAGAGAAAATTATATTTTTTATTTTTGGTCACTTTTATTAATAGTTCTAATAGAGGGCAGTAAATGCACTCATGATCATCCACATAAACACCACAGCTCAGCCTGTCACATATAAAAACCACCCGATCACCATCACACACACTCTCACACACACACACACACACACACACACACACTCACACTCACATTCTCTCTCACTCTCACTCTCACTCACACACACACACCACAATACTAAATTACTGCATTCTGTTTAATTATGATTTATTGGACATCCTTTACTCTGATATAGCATCAAATTTCTTTTTTGTAATTTTTTATGCAATTGATTGTTGCCTAAAGGCAACAAGTAACAATGAATTTCCCCTGCTGATCTGCACAGCAACAGCAGAATCATTCATGTTTAATACCAAGTTAATAAGTGAATTATGGCCTATATGAATCACTTTATGATAAGGCCACGCTGAATACTTACGACAAGATTAAGGCTAGCTGCTAGATCATTTTAAATGTCACCCTATTTAACAGCGGCTGCCAAACTTATATTGCAGGACTGGTTACTTAAGGTGACAAGTCAAGAGAATATCACAGAGAAATTTATTTTCTTCTTACTCCAAAAACCATGTCTATTTATCGTGATTTCAGCTTTTTGTTTTTGCTTCTTTTTAGAAAATCAGCTCATTTTTAAACATTTGTTAGTCAGTTCTGTGTAGGTTTGTGTTAATTTTGGTGGAGACATTTTTCATACATTGTGAAATCAATCTAAATGCACAGACGCATCGTTATGCTTTGCCTACAAAGTGAAATCGCTTGATGCAGCTGTTCTGGTTTAGAGTATTTGTACTGCACATAGTATGCATGTCACTTCATCTGTCCTAAATCATATCCTATTCCCCAAACTATAATATTTAATTTCCAACTATGCTGTGGCTCTCGGGAGAAGCTTAACAAAATGTCTTCAGCCTTTAATAAAATATTATTCAAAAAATTTTGTAACCATATTGCATAGTTGTGCTTGGAGTCAATTGTTTTATTTGTGATAACGTAATAAAACATGCCAAATTGTGTGCACATAATTTTTTTGCCAGGCTGTCATACAAAAATAATCATAAACACAAATGCAAAAACAAGAGAGGGTGTTTTCTTTTTTTCTTTTTGCATTGTAAAATAAAACCTGTAGCTGTAGTTAGCCTTTTTTTCCAAATCGTTTTGTCAGATAAAATACCTTAAGCAAGTTTAGTGTTTTTTTCTTCCCGCATATTTAAACATTTCAAAATAATAAAATATTTTCCTCATATTTTGATGATTTAATCAAACTTGTAAGTTTAAAAAAACAAATTAAAAACAAGTATCCCCTCTGGACATCACTTTTGACCACTATTGTAGGTATTATCATGTTTTTTTGTTCAGTGCTCTGATGTATGAAAATAAATTTGACTAAAAAGCACAAGGCCATCTTTAAAATGTTTAAAACACAATTAAAAGTAAAATAAAATTGCTACAAAAAGGGCAAAATAATAATAATAATTCATTCATGCATGTGGCAGATACTTTTCTTTAAAGCAACTTGCATTGCATGTATACTGTACATTTTATCAGTTTATTTTAATTTTTAATTTTTATAAATATTTATCAAAAAATGTTGGAATTTCTTGTGGTGTTCCACAGGGTTCTGTTATAGGGCCTCTACTCTTTACATACAATATAGGTAATCAAGAAATTTTCAAGTATTTTTCAAAGTGATACAAATGATTTTAGACATTTTGTAATGAAAAAATGTTTTACAGTTGAAAACTGAAAAAAAAGGCTGAAATATTGACAAGTCGGTAACAAAACTCATGCACATTCTTTTAAGAAACAGGGTGAAAGTTAGGTGTTTTTCATCTCAAGGTGAAGCAAAAGCCCTTGTCCATGCACTTGTTAGTAGAATTGATTATTGTAATTCGCGACTCAGACTAAATTCCCATCAGCTCTTTCTAAATGCAGCAGCAAGGATCCTAATAAAAACACAGAAGCGAGAACATCAGCGCTTATTCAAAAGAACTTTACTGATTACCTCCTATGCTTGCTTGTTGACTCATATCACTGAGCAGAATGAAAAAACTTTGATGTTTTACACAGACAGGCTCAAATTGCTTCATGACCAGTAGGATGAACACATTTCCAAATGACTACCCAAGTTTACACATAAAGGAAACTTGTTCCATCCAGTCACAATGCGGTAATGATGAGGAGAATAGATACTGTTATTCCAAAACAACAGAAGAACTAAGGATAAGAGTTAAATGTGTGAAAGCTTGTGCCGTTCCTTTCTGTTTTGCTGCTGCTGCTCTTTAGATCCTTATGAAGAATCTCAACATTAGAAACCTGCTTGAAAATTTTACCAAGATCTGACATGTCAAATTCTGACTCAACCAATGGTTTGAGTTTGGGGTGGGGCTATCTGTTTGACTGACCAAAGGCGTGAGTTTGGGGTGGGGCTATCTGTTTGACTGACCAAAGGCGTGAGTTTGGGGCAGGGCTATCACGCCATTGTTTGTATGACAGACCAATGGCGTGAGTTTATCTGTTCCTTTCTGTTTTGCTGCTGCTGCTCTTTAGATCCTTATGAAGAACCTCA
Organism: Rhinichthys osculus; assembly: GCA_029959095.1. Taxonomy (NCBI): domain Eukaryota; kingdom Metazoa; phylum Chordata; class Actinopteri; order Cypriniformes; family Leuciscidae; genus Rhinichthys; species Rhinichthys osculus. The sequence goes on along the minus strand of JARWKJ010000019.1, from coordinate 37,316,622 downwards.
ACATTAGAAACCTGTTTGAAAATTTTAACAAGATCTGACATGTCAAATTCTGACTCAACCAATGGTTTGAGTTTGGGGTGGGGCTATCTGTTTGACTGACCAATAGCGTGAGTTTAGGGTGGGGCTATCTGTTTGACTGACCAAAGGTTTGAGTTTGGGGTGGGGCTATCTGTTTGACTGACCAAAGGCGTGAGTTTGGGGTGGGGCTATCTGTTTGACTGACCAAAGGCGTGAGTTTGGGGCAGGGCTATCTGTATGACAGACCAATGGCGTGAGTTTGGGTCGGGGCTATCTGTTTGACTGACCAATGGCGTGAGTTTGGGGTGGGGCTATCTGTTTGACTGACCAAAGGCATGAGTTTAGGGCGGGGCTATCTGTTTGACTGACCAGAGGCATGAATTTGGGGCGGGGCTATCTGTTTGACTGACCAAAGGCATGAGTTTGGGTCGGGGGTATCTGTTTGACTAACCAATAGCGTGAGTTTGGGGCGGGGCTATCTGTTTGACTGACCAGAGGCGTGAGTTTGGGGCAGGGCTATCTGTTTGACTGATTAATGGCGTGAGTTTTGGGCAGGGCTATCTGTTTGACTGATCAATCGCGTGAGATTGGGGCAGGGCTATCTGTTTGACTGACCAATGGTGTGAGTTTGGGGCAGGGCTATCTGTTTGACTGACCAATGGCGTGAGATTGGGGCAGGGCTATCTGTTTGACTGACCAATGGTGTGAGTTTGGGGCAGGGCTATCTGTTTGACTGACCAGAGGCGTGAGTTTGGGGCGGGGCTATCTGTTTGACTGATTAATGGCGTGAGTTTTGGGCAGGGCTATCTGTTTGACTGACCAATGGCGTGAGATTGGGGCAGGGCTATCTGTTTGACTGACCAATGGCGTGAGATTGGGGCAGGGCTATCTGTTTGACTGACCAGAGGCGTGAGTTTGGGGCGGGGCTATCTGTTTGACTGATTAATGGCGTGAGTTTTGGGCAGGGCTATCTGTTTGACTGACCAATGGCGTGAGATTGGGGCGGGGCTATCTGTTTGACTGACCAATAGCATGAGTTTGGGGCAGGGCTATCTGTTTGACTGACCAGAGGCGTGAGTTTGGGGTGGGGCTATCTGTTTGACTGACCAGAGGCGTGAGTTTGGGGCGGGGCTATCTGTTTGACTGATTAATGGAGTGAGTTTTGGGCAGGGCTATCTGTTTGACTGACCAATGGTGTGAGTTTGGGGTGGGGCTATCTGTTTGACTGACCAGAGGCGTGAGTTTGGGGCGGGGCTATCTGTTTGACTGATTAATGGAGTGAGTTTTGGGCAGGGCTATCTGTTTGACTGACCAATGGCGTGAGATTGGGGCAGGGCTATCTGTTTGACTGACCAATGGTGTGAGTTTGGGGTGGGGCTATCTGTTTGACTGACCAATGGTGTGAGTTTGGGGCAGGGCTATCTGTTTGACTGACCAATGGTGTGGATTTAGGGCCGGGCTATCTGTTTGTCTGACCAGAGGCGTGAGTTTGGGGCGGGGCAATCTGAATGACTGACCAAAGGAATGAGTTTGGGGCAGGGCTATCTGTTTGACTGATTAATGGCATGAGTTTGGGGCAGGGCTATCTGTTTGACTGACCAATAGCGTGAGTTTTGGGCAGGGCTATCTGTTTGACTGACTAGTGGTGTGAGTTTGGGATGGGGCTATCTGTTGGACTGACCAATGGTGTGAGTTTGGGGCGGGGCTATCTGTTTGACTGACCAATAGGGTGAGTTTAGGGCAGGGCTAGCTGTTTGACTGACCAATAGGGTGAGTTTAGGGCAGGGCTATCTGTTTGTCTGACCAGAGGAATGAGTTTGGGCCGGGCTATCAGTTTGACTGACCAAAGGTGTGAGTTTTGGGCAGGGCTATCTGTTTGACTGACCAGAGGCGTGAGTTTGGGACAGGGCTATCTGTTTGACTGACCAGAGGCGTGAGTTTGGGTCGGGGCTATCTGTTTGACTGACCAGAGGCGTGAGTTTTGAGCAGGGCTATCTGTTTGACTGACCAGAGGCGTGAGTTTGGGGCAGGGCTATCTGTTTGACTGACCAATAGGGTGAGTTTAGGGCAGGGCTATCTGTTTGACTGATTAATGGCGTGAGTTTTGGTTAGGGCTATCTGTTTGACTGACCGATAGCGTGAGTTTGGGGTGGGGCTATCTGTTTGACTGACCAATGGTTTGAGTTTGTGTGGGGCTATCTGTTTGACTGACCAATGGTTTGAGTTTGGGGTGGGGCTATCTGTTTGACTGACCAATGGTTTGAGTTTGGGGTGGGGCTATCTCTTTGACTGACCAATGGCGTGAGTTTGGGGTGGGGCTATCTGTTTGACTGACCAATGGTTTGAATTTGGGGTGGGGCTATCTGTTTGACTGACCAATGGTTTGAGTTTGGGGTGGGGCTATCTGTTTGACTGACCAATGGTTTGAGTTTGGGAGTGGGGCTATCTCTTTGACTGACCAATGGCGTGAGTTTGGGGTGGGGCTATCTGTTTGACTGACCAATGGTTTGAGTTTGGGGTGGGGCTATCTGTTTGACTGACCAATGGTTTGAGTTTGGGGTGGGGCTATCTGTTTGACTGACCAATGGTGTTAGTTTGGGGTGGGGCTATCTGTTTGACTGACCAATGGTTTGAGTTTGGGAGTGGGGCTATCTCTTTGACTGACCAATGGCGTGAGTTTGGGGTGGGGCTATCTGTTTGACTGACCAATGGTTTGAATTTGGGGTGGGGCTATCTGTTTGACTGACCAATGGTTTGAGTTTGGGGTGGGGCTATCTGTTTGACTGACCAGAGGCGTGAGTTTGGGGCAGGGCTATCTGTTTGACTGACCAATAGGGTGAGTTTAGGGCAGGGCTATCTGTTTGACTGATTAATGGCGTGAGTTTTGGTTAGGGCTATCTGTTTGACTGACCGATAGCGTGAGTTTGGGGTGGGGCTATCTGTTTGACTGACCAATGGTTTGAGTTTGTGTGGGGCTATCTGTTTGACTGACCAATGGTTTGAGTTTGGGGTGGGGCTATCTGTTTGACTGACCAATGGTTTGAGTTTGGGGTGGGGCTATCTCTTTGACTGACCAATGGCGTGAGTTTGGGGTGGGGCTATCTGTTTGACTGACCAATGGTTTGAATTTGGGGTGGGGCTATCTGTTTGACTGACCAATGGTTTGAGTTTGGGGTGGGGCTATCTGTTTGACTGACCAATGGTTTGAGTTTGGGAGTGGGGCTATCTCTTTGACTGACCAATGGCGTGAGTTTGGGGTGGGGCTATCTGTTTGACTGACCAATGGTTTGAGTTTGGGGTGGGGCTATCTGTTTGACTGACCAATGGTTTGAGTTTGGGGTGGGGCTATCTGTTTGACTGACCAATGGTGTTAGTTTGGGGTGGGGCTATCTGTTTGACTGACCAATGGTTTGAGTTTGGGAGTGGGGCTATCTCTTTGACTGACCAATGGCGTGAGTTTGGGGTGGGGCTATCTGTTTGACTGACCAATGGTTTGAATTTGGGGTGGGGCTATCTGTTTGACTGACCAATGGTTTGAGTTTGGGAGTGGGGCTATCTCTTTGACTGACCAATGGCGTGAGTTTGGGGTGGGGCTATCTGTTTGACTGACCAATGGTTTGAGTTTGGGGTGGGGCTATCTGTTTGACTGACCAATGGTTTGAGTTTGGGGTGGGGCTATCTGTTTGACTGACCAATGGTTTGAGTTTGGGGCGGGGCTATCTGTTTGACTGACCAATGGTTTGAGTTTGGGGTGGGGCTATCTGTTTGACTGACCAATGGTTTGAGTTTGGGGCGGGGCTATCTGTTTGACTGACCAATAGTGGGCGGGAGATAGTGAAGAAATTACACTCTTCACTTTAAAAATGTACAGCAATGCACAAAAATATATATACTAGGATGAATTGTAATTTCTGAATAAAATTTTGAACCCTGTAGGGATATTATCTTCAACTAAAACCATAAAAATTATTATTACTTAAGCATCAGCGTTTCTCTGTTTAGTAATGATATTAAAATAACATCGGCCCCCTGTGCAACGTTCTAAAAAATAAAAATAAAATAAAAAAGATTTAAAAGAGAAAAAAAATACAACACAACTGAAAGCCGAGAAAAATGAAGTTAAGCAGAGTGGTTAACAAGAGCACAAAGCACATTAATCGGTTTCATCTTCCTCTTAATATTTGCAAATTTCCCTCCGGGCTCCTGGGGAAAGGCCTCGCAGCGCCGCTGAGCTCTTATCTGTCCCCTCCACATTTAGGCTCCCTCGGTACCGGGCCCTCGGGCCGCCGCTCACCAAAGCCTGAGGGACACGCGGGGTCCCGGGCCCTCATTGTTCAGGGAAGCCGGAGCATCAAGGCAGACGCCTGACTTAAAACAAGCACTCAGAACAAGCGATTCATAACCAAACGTATCAGAAAAGTGTCTCTTTCAGCGCGAACAATTAACAGTTTTAGAAACCGGAGCCCCTCAGGACATACAGTCTCAGGGAAATGTGTCTTAAGACATTTAAAATTCATTCTTTGTTCCGTCCTGCCAATTTCTCTGCATTGTATTGTCTGGATTCTGGTTGATTTTCATTTATTCTGCTATTCATGACTCCTCTCGTGGGGACGATTGTTTCGAATGGTTCGTTTCTGTAGTTATCTGTGGTTCTGGCAGACGGAGAACCGGCTTTGAGCGGAGATCAGAAGATACTTAGCAATATGTACAAGCACTAATATTTCATAATTTCATATGAAACCTAACATCCCATATAGGAAATAAAACTCCTAACCTTCTGCTTATGTCTTTTTTCTTCTTCTCACATGCATCTCCGCTGGAGTTTCAGAAGAGATTTCAATCATGTCTCAAACTGTGCTCAGATCTACCAGGACAGCAAAAGTCAGGGATTTCAATATGAACTCAAACATTTCTCATCTAATTTGTCTCAGTTCAAATCTGCTCCACTTTCATTTCATTCATAGCTCTGTACTCTTACTGTACGACAACTATTCTATCATTTATGTCATTTTTGTATGAGGAGAAACATCTGAGACAAAGTTAACTTCTATGCACGATTTTGCAAAAATCAGACGAATTCGTACGACTGAGGTCGAATGAATTAATACGAATTAGCGACCTCGTAAAATCTCTGGTAAAATAGGAATTTTAGTAAGATGAAATTCTGATGCTTAATGTAAATCAATGAGATCTTTATAACAGTAAATGCTTAGTATTATGATCAAATCTCTGTAGTTTTAAATCATATAATACAATGCAATACAATGATGATTGAGAGATGAACAAATAAATCTTCCTCAAAAGCCTGATGATCATATTTGATACTTTCTATAAATGATGTATGATAATCAAGTAAAGTGAAGCTGCTTCAGTCCAGCTGAAATATTACTAACAATATCAAAGTTATTCCTTGATAAATCAGGTCAGATTTGACACAGAAAGACTCGTGAAGCTCGAGCTGAAGGAGGACGTTTGTACAATTACACTGAAAGACTTTTAGTGGATAAAAGAGTCTAAACTCTCAGTCAGAGACAGAAGGACTGAGGAGATCGAGTGCGACAGGTTTAACAATGTTGATCATTTGCGTATCAAATAGTCGTATAGTGTTAATACAGAAGATATCAGTTATTCAAGTCTTCAAAAGTGAAGTTTTTGGCAACATGGTAAAGAGTTTAAGAAACTTTTATCTGGAACCAGAGATTAATTTCTTTTATCAAAATACACGACACACGTCTCATACACTCCCAATCAATTATGATATATTAAAAAAAAAAACATAATTGACTTCCACACTCAAACATATGGATAATGAAAAGCCAGAGAAAATTCCAAGATTGACATCAGAGAAGGGAAAACACTCCTCGTCCTGGAAGAGAAACAGGAGTGTGGAGCAGCGCCGAGAGCGGAGCGGCTGGAATAATGGATAGAGTCCAGGGGAGCGATATCTTCCCCGGGCAGGGAGTCACTGGGGATGAAGAAATGAAACACCTATCTCGCGCGAGAGTGACTGCTCCATCCTATTTGATTTGGCTCTGCTATCATCTCTTAAGAAGATGTCAGCCATGCTCCATCTATTGCTCCCGGCCTTTATCAAGCGCAAGACGCTCGGCGGCTGCATTTCAATGCCTTTCACAGAGCAACACTAAAGAATAAGTGCTCTGCGATAAAAAGGTAGTTGTTAAATAGATCTGTCTATTTGTATGGTAATAATGATCGCTTTAAGAGCCGCCGTGCTCCTGGAACAAGGAAGAGGATTTGTATGCAGGTGTTGTGTGGACGCCTGACTTCTTCAACGACCTTGTGAAACTTTCATATGCAAAGAATCAAGCTGATGTTTCCTTCTTCTTTTTCTTGCTCTTCTTCTCTGTGTGTATTTGAGCCAGATCTACACAAGCGGTGATCCAGCTGACAGGGAGCGTTCTGGAAAGGTTCTCTCCATCCAGTAACGTTAATAGTTCAGTTGTCTGGTCTATAATAATGTTCTCAAAAAGTTAACATAAAATATTTTTTATACATCATTCATGGATTTTATATATAATTTTCTTTGTTCGTCAAACGTTTTTTAAATGTTGCTACTGGTTTCAGAACTTTCAGAGAACATTCAAAAGTAACATTCCAATAATGTTTTAAAAATGATGAAACGGAATGTTCATAACCATAACTTTTTTTAAACGTTTTTAAAAACATTTTAAAACTGGACATTTTTTTAGAATTATTTTTTTAGAACATTCCGAAATAACGTTTTTATAACTTAATGGGAACGTTAGGAAAACGTTCTTATAATATATTTGTGTTAGCTGTGAGGAAGTTTGGACAACCTTGACCTAATATATGTTTCTCATGATCTTAATGAAAGCTGCACGATATTTTCTCTTTTCTTTTCAGATGATGTTTAAATTATTAACAGTAAAAAACAAGATAACAGTGTGCAGATCTACTTTTTATTTGCATTGATGCTTTGAAGAAGTCTTGAATATGTGCCTTTGTTTTCATGATCTTAATTCGAAGGCTTCTGCTTTAAATGCTTGAAATGAGTTTTGCAGAGAAATTCTGCTTGGGTATAAATTCCTTTACAAAACTCAAGTTTTAATAAAAAGGATTGAGTGAGGCTGTAATATTAACACATTCAGACATGTGAAATGTTTTAAACTAGCTGATTCTCATACTATTTTAATTTAAATGTCATTTCATGTATATAGCAAATATTATGTCTAATTCTTTTTGGTGTAAAACAAATTTGCATTAGTGAAATAAACACTAGTGACAGTAAAACACCAGTAACTTAGCACACAAATTATGATTACATGGGCAGATTATCAATTATTAGACTTATTTTCATGTGGTTACTTGCACAATTATGATCTCAAAATACTTAATACAAAACACTAGTACATGATTTGTAAAATAGTATATTTTTATATATGCATCACATAACCAGCTATTTTGTTAACAATATCCGTTATGTTTAGTGTAGGGTTTATTTTATGGGGTAAAAAACGCAATAAACCTTTAAGCAGACATTTCATTTCTGAACAACGACCATAACAAACCGTTGCCAGATTCACATTCATCTTTTTTTAAGGTAAAACTGAACGTGCTTTTGGCAACTTTATGTTTAAAAGACGTCTATTAGCCGTCCAAACACTCCCCTGACGTCTAGGCTAAAACATGGCAAAATTTGGGCTGTCAGTGAAAATGTAATAAACGTCTAACCATCGCCCAAGAATAGACTAGTCATCAGTTAGATAACAGAAATGAAACCAAACACCTTGTAATCACTGTCGACTTTGCTTAAATGATGGAATATCAAAGATCTCGCAAGTTATTTTGGCAAAAACGACATGTAACCAAATTCAAGGTTATTTTGGCTAGACGTGTGTTACTCGTAGTCGGACTATATCGGGTCTATAGGTGAAAGGACGGCTGTTTGCTGGGTAGCGCCACTCACTCCCTGAACATTTCACCTTGAAAAAGTGCAAGAAGCAACATAATATCATAGTGCAGGAATGCCACCTCAGACAAGTTTTCCGGTTTTCCTGGACATACTACTACATACAAACAAATGTGCATTTAATTGAATGTTTAGTGTAGGTTGGGGTAAACTCAATAAACCTTTAAGCAGACATTTAATTTCCGAACTGCCGCGATACGAACAACAACCACCATAACAAACCGTTCCCAGATTCACATTCATCTTTTTTCGATAAAACTGAACGTGCTTTAATCGACACTCACTCACTCGACGTTTCACCTTGAAAAAGTGCCAAGAAACGTCCAAGAAGCAACATAACATCATTTTGCAGAAATGCCACCTCAGACATGTTTTTCCCGTTTTTTTTTTGTTTTTTTTTCTGGGTTGGAAAACTCGGTTCTCTCCAGGCACTGTAACTAATGCTTTTCCGTGTGGAATCCCGAGCATCTCCACGCCGCTTTCCATTTATCTGCCCGTATGGCTATAAAAACCCGTCAGGGCCGAGCAGAGATTGGGGTTTTCTCGTTCCTGTGGGCTCCGGGCCTGTAATGCACAAGTCTGTTTTTATTATTCCTGCTAAAGGAACACTATTTCATCAAGCGGATCCCGGCAGCGGAGCGGAGAGGAGATGGAGCCGGCGCTCAGGCTATATTTCTTCCAATCAAACGGGGGAAAAAATGAGTGGGCGCCATCAAAGCCCAGAATAATGCTGCCACCTTTTATGTAAAAGGAAAGGACTGATGGACAAATACAGGAAGGAACGACAAGTTTAATGACGTGTGTTGAGGGGCCCGAGATTGGAAAAGTGACAGGGAGAAGCGGCCTCCTTGCCGGAATATAAATTGTGGGGGGCCCGCCGTAAAAAGGCTTTTATCTGGAGTGAATATGGGACGTAATGCTCGGGTCAGGGTTAAGTCATTTTCTCCGGCGAGTTAAGCGAATAATGAAAGCGAGTCGGCGAGGAGAAGGAGCAGTGCCTGCGCCAGTTTGTCTTCATTTATTATGCCAAATCTGGTGATTTTGGCGTGGCGGAGACTCGCGCCGGTGGACGACGTATCGCTTAATTTACACAAGGTAATGAAAGCGGGGAACGGGAGGACAAAACAATTTACCTGCTGACACGGGAAGCGTGATTTGCGAACACGGGGGTTAGAAGAGGAGCGGGCAGAGGAGGAAGAGGAAGACGAGCCGAGGAGATAAAGATATGTGTGTGTGTGTGTGTGTGTGTGTGATCACAGCTGTGATGATGGTCCCACACACATGCTATAAGTGGGCTGTACACAAACGGCTCAAGTAGAACGGGGTGCCTTTTAGGAAGGGAGATTTTTTTTAAGCTTTTAAAATCACCATGAAATATTACAGTGTTTATTATAAATGATTTAACGGTGCACATCATTATTGTTTTAATAATCTTGAATCAGAATGAGTTCCTCTTGCAGCATCTCTTCTCTTCTCTGATGACGAGGGCGGGGCTATAACCGGTCACTCACATGAGATCAGCCAATAGCAAACCACAACCATCCAATCAATTCCTCACAGACACAATCAAGCCCCGCCCACATTTGTTCTTGTTCCAGAAGCGTTTCACTCAGATATACGGCACAATAGGGAATATAAATAAGAATAATAAGATTAAGAATATATGCTGAACTCCATCTGAACCAGGTTGGATTTAGTCAACTCTAAATCTACTCTGAAATTTGTTCAACAGGTCACTTGTTCTCTGTCACACACACACACACACACACACACACACACACACTCACTCGCTCACTCACTCACACACTCACACACACACACACAGAGAAAGAGAGTGGACCAATCAAGGTTTAATGGACAGTCGAGCTGAAGGATCCAGCAATCAGAGACAGAAGCTGTTCTCAGACTGTATGAGAGACGACTGTAATTACCATCAACAGCAGCAGCTCTAGAGCCTCACAGCTTTATACCTGATCAAGACCCCAGTGCACATCTCACATTACTGCGCTGGCGTTTACACACACAACCTGACATTACTGAACACTTTAACTCCACTCGTGTTTACAAACTAATGGATTAATTGGCCATTACTTGTGTTCACTATCAATATCAGCTATGATAAATACATCACTTTCATGTTTCAAACCTGAACAAATTGAATCTTTAGTGGAACACGAAAGGAGATGTTGGTCTGTTCCTCACATATGACTTCAGAAGACTTGAAACAGAGAGAAATAGTCGGGATTGGGGAAAAAAAACATTCATTTTCTCCATAGGGGAGCTGATTTTTAATGTTTAATGATAGCTTATAAACCAGCCAGACCTGTAACAGGGAGTCCACTGAAGGCAAGTTTGCAGAACCCAAGTGCAGTTTAATATTATACAAACATGAACAAACTCAAAATAAACAAAGACTTGGCTTGACATGGAACTCTAGACTTAAACATGGACGTGACGCTTACCACTCGTGGTTACAGGGAAACAATACTTGACAAAGACACATGGCAAAAATGAGGGCCGTAGGGGCACTGGCGTGGTGGCGGCCATCTTGACAGGAGACTCTAGAACGGCGGCCATCTTGGCAGTAGGGCTCTGGAACGGCGGCATATCTTGGAAGTAGGGCTCTGGAACGGCGGCATATCTTGGCAGTAGGGCTCTGGAACGGCGGCATGTCTTGGGACGAGGCTCTGGAACGGCCGCTCACGGGTTGGAGTTGGTGTGTGCCACACACAAAACAGCCGTGGCCATGATGATCATCGTCATTGTCCGGAGCTGACTCAGGCTCGGCAGGACAGACATGAAGAGACTCAGGCTTAGCAGGACTGACGTGAAGAGGCTTCGACTCGCCAGGCCTGACGTGAAGAGTCTCCGGCAGGACTGATGTGAAGAGGCTCCGGCTCGGCAGGCCTGACGTGAAGAGGCTCAGACTCGGCAGGCCTGAGGTGAAGAGGCTCCGGCAGGACTGACTTGAAGAGGCTCCGGCTCGGCAGGACTGACGTGAAGAGGCTCAGACTCGACAGGACTGACGTGAAGAGGCTCAGACTCGGCAGGACTGACGTGAAGAGGCTCAGACTCGGCAGGACTGATGTGAAGAGGCTCAGACTCGGCAGGACTGACGTGAAGAGGCTCAGGCTCGGCAGGACTGACGTGAAGAGGCTCACACATAACATTCATGGAAGGACAACACCAGACAAAGAACATGAGAAACACTTGGGTATATATACACTCAAGGGGAGATTGGCGAACAAGACACACCTGGGAACAATCATGAACTAATCAACAAGAAAAACTACAAAGGACTACAAAACATGGCACAGAACTGGAAATAACATAAAAGTCCACACAAGACAAGGGAAACACAAGACAGGAATCATGATAGAGTGGATTCTAGGAGGGTGGTGGAGCGGAGGTGGAACGGGGGAGGGATGGAGGGCCAGATACATGGAGAGGAAGAGGGCCTGGAGACTGCGGCAGGAAGGGAGGCCAGGGTAGATCAGGCTGTGCAGGCGGACATGGCGGATCAGGCTGTGCACGCTGTGCAGGGGGCCAGGGCGGCGCCGGCTGGTCAAGTACCTAGAGTCGGCCATCTTGTCCGATGAAACAGGTGTAGAGTCGGCCATCTTGTCCGAAGACAGAGGTGTTGAGGCTGCCATCTTGTCTGAAGACACAGAAGTAGAGTCTGCCATCTTGTCCAAAGACACAGGCGTAGAGTCGGCCATCTTGTCTTTAGACACAGGCGTAGAGTCGGCCATCTTGTCTGAAGACACAGAAGTAGAGGCTGCCATCTTGTCGGAAGACACAGGAGTAGAGGCTGCCATCTTGTCCGAAGACACAGGTGTAGAGGCTGCCATCTTGTCCGAAGACACAGGAGTAGAGGCTGCCATCTTGTCCGAAGACACAGGAGTAGAGGCTGCCATCTTGTCCGAAGACACAGGTGTAGAGGCTGCCATCTTGTCCGAAGACACAGGCGTAGAGTCTGCCATCTTGTCCAAAGACACAGGCGTAGAGTCGGCCATCTTGTCCTAAGACACAGGCGTAGAGTCGGCCATCTTGTCTGAAGACACAGAAGTAGAGGCTGCCATCTTGTCAGAAGACACAGGAGTAGAGGCTGCCATCTTGTCCGAAGACACAGGCGTAGAGTCTGCCATCTTGTCCAAAGACACAGGCGTAGAGTCGGCCATCTTGTCCTAAGACACAGGCGTAGAGTCGGCCATCTTGTCCTAAGACAAAGGAGTTGAGGCTGCCATCTTGTCCGAAGACACAGGCGAAGAGGCTGCCCTTGTCCGAAGACACAGGCATAGAGGCTGCCATCTTGTCAGAAGACACAGGCGTGTAGGCTGCCACCTTGTCCGAGGGCTCTGGAATGACGGCCATCTTGTCCGAGGGCTCTGGAACTGTGGCGGCAATCTTGGCTGAGGGGTCACGGGATGGCCATGTGTGCTGCCCACACATCAAATATATATATATACACTCAAGGGGAGACTGGCGAACAAGACACACCTGGGAACAATCATGTACTAATCAACAAGAAAAACTACAAAGGACTACAAAACATGGCACAGAACAGGAAACAACATAAAAGTCCACACAAGACAAGAGGAACACAAGACCGGAATCATGATACTTGGCTTGACATGGAACTCTAGACTTAAACTTAAACATGGACGTGACACTTACCAACATTGGTTACAGGGAAACAATACTTGACAAAGACAAATGGCAAACATAAGGGCTTAACCCTCTGGGGTCGGCGGTCTCGCCGGCGATACCAGCTCACTTTTTTCCTTATCAGTGCAAAAGAGACTCAAATTACTCTGTTGATTTTGATCTTACAAATAAGTGTTGTACATCATTCGATCCTGTTAAGTTTGTATTTTTTTGTGGAACCTCACAATAAAAACAAAGTGTTGTGCTTTTCGCCTAATAAAGAAAAATAAACATGATGCGCGTTCTGCATTCTCTCTGTCAGTGAAGTCCATTCTGAAACGCGTCCGAAAAATCAACTGTAACTCTGCAAATACTCAGTCAAACAGTTATACAGGCACACAGGCATGAAGCCTGAATTATCTTCTTTTAAATGAAGTAATTTATATAAAAACTAATTTTCTCATTTTATGTAATCTGTACGAAAAGAGAGAGATGATAGTCGTTCTCGTCTCAGCTCATTAAAGTTAATTTGACCACACCCACGGAGGGCGCGCTCTATTCAAACACAAATGCTCTGAGGCGATCCACGCCCACACATCAGTTGGATAACCCACCGAAAGAGACTCATATTTACGACGCTGTGAGGAATAATACTATCTTAATAATAATCCTGGAAAAAATTACCTCCTCAGAAATGCAGGTAGTTTCATTTGGAGGAGCAACGGATCCAGCTGAGGAATAGGTACAATGTTTATTTTCAAGTGCTTTGTTCTAATCGCAATATGAAATAGTGTCTGTAAACAAAAAGACTGTTTGAATATGAATCGCATTTTTGTGTGTGAATGAATGAACAGCTTTTACCTAACTATATTCCAATACTGAGATGAGTAAAAATCGACTGAAATATGTTGAAATAAAATATTTTTGTATAAGCAACGTATTAAACTGCAAATTAACATTTATATGTCCTAATCATAAAAACGATATGTTACATATGAAAGACAAGATGTCGTTTTTACTGTAAAATACTGCCACATCAAATAAGCTTGTTTGCTAAGATGTTATTATAGTGTTTGTTCGATTGTAGGCTATATTCAAACTAATTAATCCGCAACTGTGAAATATGTATGATAAAATGTATACTTTAGTATATACAAAGAAAGATTACATTTGAAATATAGCTAAAATTTTAATTGTTGTTGTAATTGTAACCTTTTTATTAAAATAGCAAAAAATATATGTAGGCTACATATAAATAAATCTTAGGTAAATCTTAAAAGCTCAATATAAGCCTTCACATTAAATTATTTGTATTGTGTTTTATTAGTGACACATTTGGGATAGGACTTTCTGTAAAAACAGTATGAGAATTAACTGCACAATTACTAGAAATGTTTACATTTGATATTATACAATTTGCAAGCACAATTTGAAAAATAAATAAATAATTGGAACTGTGAACCAATTTTGTATTAGGCCTATATATATATATATATATATATATATATATATATATATATATATATATATTGTCATTGCATTCTTGTGGCTCAGTGACACACCTGAATGAAAGGGTCATTAGTATGCAGCCCCATTATGCGCTCATTATGCGGGCCCATTGTCTTCTCAGGTGTGAATCACAGCAGGTCACACCCCTACGCATATTGCCTTTCCAAACAAAAAGTGTCATTTTTAAATTTAAACCAATCTATTGTTTTATGTGAATGATAAGGCAGGATGATTTTCAGATCATTTTGAAGAAAAAACTCTAGGCGACAACATCCATTAGTCAAAAGTCTTGTGGACACATATGTATTAGTATGTGTTTTGTGGCCTTATTTCAGAAACTTTAAGTTTTAGTTTTTTCATTAACCACGCATAAACAATATTCTCTCAAAAATACAAACATTTACATACATGTTGATAACATATTATGGTAGCCCTGTTTGTGCTAAATAGAGTGTAATTACACCTTTGCGAGTAATTTGTTTATAAGCAACTGAAAAAAGCACAAATGTCAGAGTATGTCAAAACATCTCAAGGACCCCAAAAACACCTTAGACCCCAGAGGGTTAAATACACATTAGACTAATGACTGAACAAGACACACCTGTGCACAATAAAATAATGAACCAATGACAACATGACAACACAAAAACAAGGATCCGGGGAAATTGTAAGGTCAGTTTTAAAATTCATTAAGCATAGTGGTCTTAGGAATAGAATATAGACATCTTTTAATATACATCTAGACTGAAATCACTTCACACTCCAGCACAGGTGGTGGCGGTATGCACCATAAAGTTGGTATGCAACCCACCAATAAATCCATAGAAGAAGAAGAAGAACATGACAACACAGAACACACGGCAGGATCACATGAGGGCCAGGGAATCACATGACAAGACATCACAGAAATGACTGACATGAAACATGAACCAAAACACCCCGTGACAAGACCTGCGCGGGACTTTGATTGGCCCCGGATAGCCGAAGGCACTCTGTGACCGGAACCGGGGGGCGGCCAAAAGAGCATCGCCCCTCTCCCCCTTATAGCACCTCAAGTTTGTGGAGAACCCGGTGCTAAATGACTCGTAGACGGCCTGACTCGTAGGGCGTACTTATACTACGCCCTAAAAGTATTTACTCTTTTTGTGAAGAAAAAGCGCATCCTTTTGACTGTGTAGCAGAAGAGTAGACAACCTTTGGGACATACTCTCACATCATACAATGTGTCTTTAATGGTTGCTCTCTGTCGCTTAGTTACATGCATCCTTTCACGCAAACTGACCTGTCAATCATCTTATCAAAGATAAAATCCTCCACATTTAATTTCCTACCATATCGGAGAGAAATGCAGAAGCCCTTTGATCTGCAGTCGCGGGTCTTTCATGCGGAGACTCTCCTCATATCAATACATAATGATGCATTTAAAAGTTAATGGCCAAACGGATCTTTATAAAAGTCCACATTGTTATTGCAGATTAAATATAACACGAATAACATTAAATTAATATTTTTCCATCAGGTTAAATTTAGATTACCGTAAAACTTCAAATAGTAGCCCGGGCTTTTATTTTCCCAAATCGTCGAACTGCACCGGCTTGTATTTGAGACAGGCGTCTATATGAGACAGGCCTTTATAATTTAGTGTTTAGATGTTGTTCATTGAGTGCATAGGCCTGTCTCTAATCTCTAAAAATCTCCAAATGCTCCACGTGAAACTGCGGTCTTCCGACCTTTTACTATCCCGTCAATTGATTTTGATTAATATGCGCGAGGGAGAGCGAGCAAGACAGCGCTCGTGTTGTTTGAAGACGTGAGAGTGCGCGCGCGCGGCCGAGGCGCTCTCTCTCTCTCTCTGCTCGTTACGCGCCCTGTCAGGCGCAGCAGTCATTCTACATCACTCACCGATCAAAAAAGGCTTTGGAGGGACGAAAATTTGCTTTGGCCGCCGCCAAAAAGCGGACGATCTGACGGTTTTAGAGGATTAAATACAACCCGAAACTAAAAAACAGACCCGGCCTCTATTTGAGACCGGCCTTTATTTACCCAAACCTGCAGCCACACCAGGCGTGTAAAAGAGACAGGCGTCTATTTGGGACTCGGCTATTATTTGAAGTTTTACGGTAGTCACTCAAACCTTTATCTAAACCTCTCATTGTCGGTCGCGCTTATCCGCCATGTTTTGTAGTTTTTTAACAAATATTACTCGTGTTTGTAGTTCCTCCTCCAAATCACAGTGGGTTGTGGGCAAGATCCACACTTCGAGAATCCACCGGAAATAGTAGACCATCCAGGGACTTCTGGCATACTCTTTTCAATGGTGTTCCACAGGGCTAAGTCTTGGGCCCTCTGCTCTTTAATATTTATCTGTCATCGCTTGGCCTCCATTATCACTTTTATTCTGGTGAACACCCTGATGTTGATTTTCTCCGGCTGTGTTTCTGAGATAAAAAGATGGATGTGTAATAATTTCTTGCGTCTGAACAGTGTTAAAACTGAAGTCATGCTTGTTGGATCCCGTCATCAAATTTCCAAAGCTGGTTCTTTGTCTTTGACTATTGATGGCTCTGTCTTGGCGACTCAAGCTAAAGCGAGGAATCTTGGAGTTATTTTTGATACTACTCTTTCATTTGATTCTTTTGTTCAGAGTATGTTTAAATCGTCCTTTTTTCACCTCAGAAACATAGCAAGATTGCGTCCTATGCTAAATTTCTCATCCGCTGAAAAGCTGATAAATTCCTTTGTCGTCTCTAGATTACTGTAATGCCCTTTTAGGTGGAGTCTCTAAATCCACATTAAACAAACTGCAATATGTACATAACTCGGCCGCCAGGATATTGACTGGGCCCAGGGTATCTAATCATATTACTCCAGTTTTGCAGTCCTTACACTGGCTCCCTGTCAGATTCCTAGTTGATTTTAAAATTATGATGCTGACATACTGTATAAAGCATTGCATGGCTTGGCTCCACATTATTTATCTGAACAGTTAAATTCCTATACCCCAAATCGGAGACTGCGATCTTCACAATCCAACTTGGTTGTTCCTCATACACCCTTACGATCTATGGGTGACAGGGCTTTCTCTTCATATGCTCCTGTCCTTTCGAAATCTCTGCCTCTTGATCTTAGGGAAGCTCAGAACTATGAAATTTTTAAAGTTTTATTTTATTTTTTATTAGCATTTGAATGTTGATGTTACTTTTTATCTGAGCTTTGAATTGCTTATTTTGTGTACAGCACTATTTTCAACATACTATGCTTTGGGACACACTTATTTTAATCTCACATACTGTTTAGGATGGATAGTATGGACATGTGACCTCTGACCAATCAGAGGACGGTTTTACCCACATGTGACCTCCATAAACACCAAACCAAGAAGAAAATGCAACATTGTAACAAATTACCCAGTAAAAATTATTGTGATTTTAAAGGTAAAAGACTGTAAAAATGCTACAGTGAAAAACTGTTAATTTGTTAACAGAAAGTTTCCGTACTATATAAGGTGAATAACTGTATTAGATCTAACTAAAGTTTTTAAAAGTGAAAAAGAACAAGTCATTGTATAATTTACAATGAAAAAACATAAATTGACGTTCCCACAATTCCCTGCGTGACTCTTCACATTTGATGTATTTTTGTTGAAATCACTGTTTCTTTATAGTTTTTCTTAGTTTTTTTCTAATCAGTTATGTGAATTAGGGTTTTATGTTACATTTAATGTTGTTAAATTAATGTTTATTGCATTTTTTTTTTTAATGTGTGTTACCATGAGAGTGTTTAGTGTGTGTATATAATTGGTACAAAACAGATCATAGTACTTCAAAAGGTTGGTAAATAAACTTTGTATCAGATAATGAAATGGTTGTTTTACTGTAAATTTAAGTTAAGTCTGTAAAAACCTAAAATGTTGCTACTGTATTTTTTACAGTAAATTTCTGGCAACCACAGAGCTGCCGTTTTTTTTACCGTAAATTTAACAGATTTTTTTTCACAGTGTACATCCCGGTTTCAGAACAAAGCAAGTGATCTACAGGTCTGAAAACGCCCTAAGATTAAAAGATTATATAGAAGCTTAAACGTTCTTTCAGGTGCTTCTTATGTAGAACCTTTCAGGACATCATGGGATCGAATGATGGATTTAGTGTTAATTAAACAACTCATAAACATACTTCTATATAGAACCACACTGAACTTTTTGACCATCCCTTGTGCTAAAATCAGCCGGCATTGGCTCAGTCAGGAAGTTTTGCTCATAGTGTGATGACCACGGTTCTCTTGAAGTGATTGGAAGACAATCACAGTGCTTTTCCCACATCTGCCAGATTACCCAGAAGCCTCAGCTCCACAAACACAGCTCTGAGTCACTGGAGAGAGACTTCACAAAGTCCCTATAATTTTCCAATCACTTGTGTTTAGGGCACATCTCGGTCTCTCCCGGGCCGTTAGATCACACGCGCGCGCTCTGTTTACAGGTGGAGGTCTGTTCGTTTACAGACATCAATGCAATCAGAAGGAAACTAAGCTTTTTCTGTGTTGTCTTATTGACTAGTAGTAGCCAGAGACACACACAGTCAGTTTCAGAGCTCTACAGAACTCACAATCTCTATACATACCTTTTCCTTGTGTTTAATTATTAAATATCTCCCCCAAATAGGACTATAGTACCCTCAGCTCTATTGAACTAGTATTTTTCATCCGGGCCTTCAGATATTGTGTCTGTTCTGATCTGACATTCACATGTGGATTTAGATTGAAGGGTCAATGAGAAATAAGGATGTTAAAGCGGTAAAGTAGTTCACCCAAAATTTGCAAACTTACATCAGGGTATAACTTGGAAAAATGTTGCAAATCGCATTTTTTTTATTTTTATTTTTCTTATAAAGTAACTGATTGTTATGAATTCAGAACAAAATTCAACACACAAATTTCATATTCATGCCAATCCATATTTATATATGCTGTTATATCAATGAGATAAATGATGAAAAAGATAATAACTGAAATAAAACAGAATTGTTTTGTGCCATTTAGTGAATAGACTCACTGTGTGAGAGCAATTTACTTATTTTAAACAAGTTTGACCACTAATGCTCAGCGTTGCATTTTTGCTATGATCTGAAAATGTGTCTTAAAATTTTCCCAGCTACTGTTAGTTTAGATAAAACGAGTTAAATTGATTTAATTGCTTTATACAACCGTTGTTAAAATAGAATCTTTGTGTTCGTTTCATGTTTTTGAAAGACCTTTTTTTATTTTGTCCAGATGTATTTTAAAAAAAAGATATAGAAAAAAAAATCAAATTCTGTTGTGTACAAGAAAGTCAAATAAGCTGCTTTAAAAATGTACTTGCTTATTTACAAACCAACAAAAATCAAATCAACCCAAATAATGCTAATTAAGAAATATTACAAATAAAGTTCCTCTTTGAGGAAATGTGTCATTATTATGCCATTTTGATTAGTGCCACAGACACGACACACTTCAGCTTTAATACAGCCAAGCCACATGTCATTGACTGCATTATTATCAGATATTTATTAAAGGATTTCCCAAGGTCATAAAAAACAATATGAGGAAGCCTAATTTTAAAAGAGTGATTTCTAGACCTGGAAAAGTCATATCAATATATACAATCTTAAAACTCCACTCTTTTAAATGAAAAGGTTCTATATGGAACCTTAAAGGGTTCCGTCAGGCAAAACATTTTTAGCATAAAGGGTTCTATAAATTTGAGTCAAAAATATTTTTTACATGTTTTTAAAACTAATGCAGTGAATCCTGACCTGCTGAAAAAGACGCAGGGCCTTTGAATATTGCTGTAGTCGATGGAGGGCCTTGGAGTCGATTACTGAAATATGGGAAATACAGTAAACACGGATGCATATGAGCGCTCAATTACATCATTACCTTCACACTGTGGCAGCATGTGAACTCACACACACACACACACACACACAGTGTGTTCCCGCTGCTCGCTGCTGATGAATGTCAGGCTTCTGCTGAGATCTTCTGGCTCGGCTTCAGCGCTAGTCTTCAGACGGCAGAGGAAGTGTCGCTCTCCACGGGCATGCTGGGAAACGCCTGGAGTCGGGCACTCTCGCTGCTGCTGTCTTCACAACTAATCAAAGCCAAGCGGCTCCATTCAGGCCCATTACCCCGCCTTCAGATCCACATTCAGGCCCATTACCCCGCCTTCAGATCCACATTCAGGCCCATTACCCCGCCTTCAGATCCACATTCAGGCCCATTACCCCGCCTTCAGATCCACATTCAGGCCCATTACCCCGCCTTCAGATCCACATTCAGGCCCATTACCCCGCCGTCAGATCCGCATTCAGGCCCATTACCCCGCCTTCAGATCCACATTCAGGCCGCCTTCAGATCCACATTCAGGCCCATTACCCCACCTTCAGATCCGCATTCAGGCCCATTACCCCGCCTTCAGATCCACATTCAGGCCGCCTTCAGATCCACATTCAGGCCCATTACCCCACCTTCAGATCCACATTCAGGCCGCCTTCAGATCCACATTCAGGCCCATTACCCCACCTTCAGATCCACATTCAGGCCCATTTACCCCGCCTTCAGATCCACATTCAGGCCCATTACCCCGCCTTTAGATCCACATTCAGGCCCATTACCCCACCTTCAGATCCACATTCAGGCCCATTACCCCGCCTTCAGGTCCACATTCAGGCCCATTACCCCGCCTTCAGATCCACATTCAGGCCCATTTACCCCGCCTTCAGATCCACATTCAGGCCCATTACCCCGCCTTCAGATCCACATTCAGGCCCATATTACCCCGCCTTCAGGTCCACATTCAGGCCCATTACCCCGCCTTCAGATCCACATTCAGGCCCATTACCCCGCCTTCAGATCCACATTCAGGCCCATATTACCCCGCCTTCAGGTCCACATTCAGGCCCATTACCCCGCCTTCAGATCCACATTCAGGCCCATTACCCCGCCTTCAGATCCACATTCAGGCCCATTACCCCGCCTTCAGATCCACATTCCCGCCTTCAGATCCACATTCAGGCCCATTACCCCAACTTCAGATCCACATTCAGGCCCATTACCCCGCCTTCAGATCCACATTCCCGCCTTCAGATCCACATTCAGGCCCATTACCCCGCCTTCAGATCCACATTCCCGCCTTCAGATCCACATTCAGGCCCATTACCCCGCCTTCAGATCCACATTCAGGCCCATTACCCGCCTTCAGATCCGCATTCAGGCCCATTACCCCGCCTTCAGATCCACATTCAGGCCCATTACCCCGCCTTCAGATCCGCATTCAGGCCCATTACCCCGCCTTCAGATCCACATTCAGGCCCATTACCCCGCCGTCAGATCCACATTCAGGCCCATTACCCCGCCTTCAGATCCACATTCAGGCCCATAACCCCGCCTTCAGATCCACATTCAGGCCCATTACCCCGCCTTCAGATCCACATTCAGGCCCATTACCCCGCCTTCAGATCCACATTCAGGCCCATTACCCCGCCGTCAGATCCACATTCAGGCCCATTACCCCGCCTTCAGATCCACATTCAGGCCCATAACCCCGCCTTCAGATCCACATTCAGGCCCATTACCCCGCCTTCAGATCCACATTCAGGCCCATTACCCCGCCTTCAGATCCACATTCAGGCCCATAACCCCGCCTTCAGATCCACATTCAGGCCCATTACCCCGCCTTTAGATCCACATTCAGGCCCATTACCCCTTCTTCAGATCCACATTCAGGCCCATTACCCCGCCTTCAGATCCACATTCAGGCCCATTACCCCGCCTTCAGATCCACATTCAGGCCCATAACCCCGCCTTCAGATCCACATTCAGGCCCATTACCCCGCCTTCAGATCCGCATTCAGGCCCATTACCCCGCCTTCAGATCCGCATTCAGGCCCATTACCCCGCCTTCAGATCCGCATTCAGGCCCATTACCCCGCCTTTAGATCCGCATTCAGGCCCATTACCCCGCCTTCAGATCCGCATTCAGGCCCATTACCCCGCCTTCAGATCCGCATTCAGGCCCATTACCCCGCCTTCAGATCCACATTCAGGCCCATTACCCCGCCTTCAGATCCACATTCAGGCCCATTACCCCGCCTTCAGATCCACATTCAGGCCCATTACCCCGCCTTCAGATCCGCATTCAGGCCCATTACCCCGCCGTCAGATCCACATTCAGGCCCATTACCCCGCCTTCAGATCCGCATTCAGGCCCATTACCCCGCCTTCAGATCCGCATTCAGGCCCATTACCCCGCCTTCAGATCCACATTCAGGCCCATTACCCCGCCTTCAGATCCACATTCAGGCCCATAACCCCGCCTTCAGATCCACATTCAGGCCCATTACCCCGCCTTCAGATCCACATTCAGGCCCATTCAGATCCACATTCAGCCCCATTACCCCGCCTTCAGATCCACATTCAGGCCCATTACCCCGCCTTCAGATCCACATTCAGGCCCATTACCCCGCCTTCAGATCCACATTCAGGCCCATTCAGATCCACATTCAGGCCCATTACCCCGCCTTCAGATCCACATTCAGGCCCATTACCCCGCCTTCAGATCCACATTCAGGCCCATTACCCCGCCTTCAGATCCGCATTCAGGCCCATTACCCCGCCGTCAGATCCGCATTCAGGCCCATTACCCCGCCTTCAGATCCGCATTCAGGCCCATTACCCCGCCTTCAGATCCGCATTCAGGCCCATTACCCCGCCTTCAGATCCACATTCAGGCCCATTACCCCGCCTTCAGATCCACATTCAGGCCCATTACCCCGCCTTCGGATCCACATTCAGGCCCATTACCCCGCCTTCAGATCCACATTCAGGCCCATTACCCCGCCTTCAGATCCACATTCAGGCCCATTACCCCGCCTTCAGATCCGCATTCAGGCCCATTTACCCCGCCTTCAGATCCACATTCAGGCCCATTACCCCGACTTCAGATCCACATTCAGGCCCATTACCCAGCCTTCAGATCCACATTCAGGCCCATTACCCCACCTTCAGATCCACATTCAGGCCCATTACCCCGCCTTCAGATCCACATTCAGGCCCATTACCCCGCCTTCAGATCCACATTCAGGCCCATTACCCCGCCTTCAGATCCACAATCAGGCCCATTACCCCGCCTTCAGATCCACATTCAGGCCCATTACCCCGCCTTCAGATCCACATTCAGGCCCATTCAGATCCACATTCAGGCCCATTACCCCGCCTTCAGATCCACATTCAGGCCCATTACCCCGCCTTCAGATCCACATTCAGGCCCATTACCCCGCCTTCAGATCCACATTCAGGCCCATAACCCCGCCTTCAGATCCACATTCAGGCCCATTACCCCGCCTTCAGATCCACATTCAGGCCCATTCAGATCCACATTCAGCCCCATTACCCCGCCTTCAGATCCACATTCAGGCCCATTACCCCGCCTTCAGATCCACATTCAGGCCCATTACCCCGCCTTCAGATCCACATTCAGGCCCATTCAGATCCACATTCAGGCCCATTACCCCGCCTTCAGATCCACATTCAGGCCCATTACCCCGCCTTCAGATCCACATTCAGGCCCATTACCCCGCCTTCAGATCCGCATTCAGGCCCATTACCCCGCCGTCAGATCCGCATTCAGGCCCATTACCCCGCCTTCAGATCCGCATTCAGGCCCATTACCCCGCCTTCAGATCCGCATTCAGGCCCATTACCCCGCCTTCAGATCCACATTCAGGCCCATTACCCCGCCTTCAGATCCACATTCAGGCCCATTACCCCGCCTTCGGATCCACATTCAGGCCCATTACCCCGCCTTCAGATCCACATTCAGGCCCATTACCCCGCCTTCAGATCCACATTCAGGCCCATTACCCCGCCTTCAGATCCGCATTCAGGCCCATTTACCCCGCCTTCAGATCCACATTCAGGCCCATTACCCCGACTTCAGATCCACATTCAGGCCCATTACCCAGCCTTCAGATCCACATTCAGGCCCATTACCCCACCTTCAGATCCACATTCAGGCCCATTACCCCGCCTTCAGATCCACATTCAGGCCCATTACCCCGCCTTCAGATCCACATTCAGGCCCATTACCCCGCCTTCAGATCCACAATCAGGCCCATTACCCCGCCTTCAGATCCACATTCAGGCCCATTACCCCGCCTTCAGATCCACATTCAGGCCCATTCAGATCCACATTCAGGCCCATTACCCCGCCTTCAGATCCACATTCAGGCCCATTACCCCGCCTTCAGATCCACATTCAGGCCCATTACCCCGCCTTCAGATCCACATTCAGGGCCATTACCCCGCCTTCAGATCCACATTCAGGCCCATTACCCCGCCTTCAGATCCACATTCAGGCCCATTACCCCGCCTTCAGATCCGCATTCAGGCCCATTACCCCGCCTTCAGATCCGCATTCAGGCCCATTACCCCGCCTTCAGATCCACATTCAGGCCCATTACCCCGCCTTCAGATCCACATTCAGGCCCATTACCCCGCCTTCAGATCCGCATTCAGGCCCATTACCCCGCCTTCAGATCCGCATTCAGGCCCATTACCCCGCCTTCAGATCCGCATTCAGGCCCATTACCCCGCCTTCAGATCCACATTCAGGCCCATTACCCCGCCTTCAGATCCACATTCAGGCCCATTACCCCGCCTTCAGATCCACATTCAGGTCCATTACCCCGCCTTCAGATCCACATTCAGGCCCATTACCCCGCCTTCAGATCCACATTCAGGCCCATTACCCCGCCTTCAGATCCGCATTCAGGCCCATTACCCCGCCTTCAGATCCACATTCAGGCCCATTACCCCGCCTTCAGATCCGCATTCAGGCCCATTACCCCGCCTTCAGATCCACATTCAGGCCCATTACCCCGCCTTCAGATCCGCATTCAGGCCCATTACCCCGCCTTCAGATCCACATTCAGGCCCATTACCCCGCCTTCAGATCCACATTCAGGCCCATTACCCCGCCTTCAGATCCACATTCAGGTCCATTACCCCGCCTTCAGATCCACATTCAGGCCCATTACCCCGCCTTCAGATCCACATTCAGGCCCATTACCCCGCCTTCAGATCCGCATTCAGGCCCATTACCCCGCCTTCAGATCCACATTCAGGCCCATTACCCCGCCTTCAGATCCACATTCAGGCCCATTACCCCGCCTTCAGATCCACATTCAGGCCCATTACCCCGCCTTCAGATCCGCATTCAGGCCCATTACCCCGCCTTCAGATCCAAGGTCTGCCTCCACAACCGCTCCGCCAACACCAGCACAGGAAAACGCCTATCTATAGCACCAATTGTATTTATCGTGCAATTTATGTGCAAAAAAAGAGTTTTTACGAGCATATGACGCGCGCTGTAAACGCATTGGGTAGGATTAGGGGTGTGGAGTACATGTTACAAGCCATAAAGTGTGTATCATATACACGCAAAAACTGCGTATCATACACGCAAAAACTCTATGCGTATAAATTGCATCTGTAAGCGCTGAGATTGTGAAGCTCTACTCATTTGTTTATAGCAGATTTTGAAACTGAAGAGCCGGTTGTCAGCGCTGGCAGAGTGTTTATAACACAGTTGAGATAAAGTACACTGAAAAACATTTTTCAATAAATTTCACAAATAATTACAAAAAGATTATGTTAAAAAAGCACGAAATCCAACGCACAACCTTCAAAAGTCTTTATTCAGAGGGCATAAAAATGTCTCAAAGCAAAGACAAAACGTGTGTATACACCTTATTGTAAGGCATCCGTGTTACAGTGCAATTATACATTTAAGTAACAAGTATACTTATGGTTACACTTTATTTCAAGGTGTCTTTGTTACACTGTAACTATACATTTAAGTACTGGGTAATTTTAAGTGTATATGTAGCCTACGTACTTTGGGTTTGGTTTTGTTTAAGGTTAGTTGCATGGAATTATGCATAATTTACTGTTATTACTATGGTAAGTAGTGCCATTACGTTACGTTTGCAACAAAAAAAACTCCTGGAAGAGAGTGAGCCTCAGCCTCAGAGAAAGCAGCGTAACAGATTACTTTTCATAACAAGTAACTAAGTGTCATAATTAGTTACTTTTAAAAGTAACTTTCCCCAACGCTGCCGACGATCACATCATCATCAGTGTCTATTGATTATTTGCTAAAACAACAAATTACAAAGAAACAGCAAGAATTTTCTTGTAAAATTGTCACGATTTGGTCTTGTCTTGGTCACGTTTCATGTCATTGTCTGTCATGTGATTCCCTGTTTGTCATGTGATCCTGCCATGTGTGTTGTCATTGGTTAATTGTCTGTTCAGTGTTCACAGGTGTCTCTTGTCTAGTTATTAGTCTGTGTATTTAAGCCCTCATGTTTGCCATGTGTGTTGGTCAAGTTTTGTTCTACTGTTTGGAAAGCTTTATGTCCATGTCCACGGTTATGTTCTGCTTTAAGTTCAGGCCACGCCATGCTTTTGTTTTATGTTTGCTTTAGTTTGTAATACACTGCACTTACACTTGCCTCCAGTGGATCCCCTTTACAAAAATGTGCTCCATAATCTTTTATTTACAACTTGGAAACATCATTGTACTCTGTCCCTACAGCAGAACGCAACTCCACTACACACACACACACACACACACACACACGTCTACTTTATAATGTCTCCTGTCAGTCAATGGTCAACACTGCTTTAAAGGCCACATGAAACAGAATATGTTTGATCCGTATCTGTCAGGTTTGAGCTCACACTAACACATGCATACATTCTCATGCTGAAAGTTTATTTCATTAGAAAACACAATGCATTTTGAATAACTGTCAAATGAACAAGATGCTTTTTAGGAGCAGATGGTGTGTTTATGACCATGTTAGCGTTGAGTCCTCTGTGAACTCCTAAAGGCTAAAGAAATAAACTTTAGTTTAGGGTCAATTCTCACTGTTAACTAGTTGCATATTACTAGGATATTGGCTGTTTATTAGTTCTTATAAAGCACATATTAATGCCTTATTCTGCATGATCATATTCTACATCCCTTAATCACACAATACCTAAACTTAACAACTACCTTACTAACTATTAATAAGCAGTAA
Organism: Rhinichthys osculus; assembly: GCA_029959095.1. NCBI lineage: Eukaryota > Metazoa > Chordata > Actinopteri > Cypriniformes > Leuciscidae > Rhinichthys > Rhinichthys osculus. Next base: position 37,289,379 of record JARWKJ010000019.1, on the reverse strand, counting down.
TTAGGAGTTTATTGAGGCAAAAGTCATAGTTAATAGTGAGAATTGGACCCTTAACTAAAGTGTGGCCAAAAATATATTTGTAGTAGCAAAGGTAGAAGAATTGCTCTCATGTTTGTAGCAGTTTTGCAGATACTCACTGAAAATGTCTGATATGCCTGTTTTATACACACTATATATACATATATATATTTTTTTTTACAGAAATGAATGCTTTAATTCAACAAGGACACATTCAAAAGTGACAGTAAAGACATTTATAATGTTAAAAAAGATTATGTTTGTTCTTTTGAGCTTTCTGTTCATCAACAAATCCTGGAAAATAAAACTCTGACCTGTTTTCAACACTGATAATAATCATAAATGTTTCTTGAGTATCAGATCCTCATATTAGAGTGATTTCTGAAGGATCATGTGACACTGAAGACTGGAGTAATGATGCTGAAAATACAGCTTTGATCACAGGAATAAATAATAACACATCCATCCATGTCTTTTCACAACCACACATTCAAACACACATTCTTCAATAAAAATATATATGACTAATATATAGATAATAATACCTGAAATGATTTTGTAAGGTGTTACATTCATTACCTGACGTCCTTTGCCTCGGCAGGGTAAAACACATCGCTCTCTTAACATCGATGTCCGTTTGCTCAGATCTTCTTTCACATGAATCTCACCGTCACAGGGACTGAGTTTCACCTGCGTCACGTCAGGAAAATACCCACAAACCCCGTGTGTGTTTCAGAGACACCTGATGAGAGCACACACACACACCGTCTGATCCGTCTTCACACTCCACAGGACATAAACATGTCAGCAGTTTATCAGAGAAAGCTTGTGACTTTGTTTGGAAGAAGTGAAAAGTGTGTTTGTGTCATAAAAACGTAATTCATTTGGGATATTGGAAGGTTTATGAGGAAAATAATAGGATTCGCACTCAGACTGCTGTTTCAATGCAGATTTATAAGATTCTGTATTAAATTTAAAGGAAGAACAAATAAAATATATCCTCACTTTTCTAAATGTTATGATGTAAGCCACACTTAAATGAGTTCTACTCAAGGTCAATCAAACATCTTCATCTGGATATCTAAAGCAACACTAGAATCACTAGTTGAGTTCAACAAGGTTTGACGTTAGCATGTTGCTAAGCTAACAATATGAGCAATAGTATCAATTAACAGCATATTGGATGGTGCATTAAAGCAGTTTTTCAGCATGTTTTCCTCGACTCTCACGACTCTCTATAACTCTGAGCCATGACTGACTTCTGTGACTGAGCGAGTCTCTTGCTTTAGCTTTGCTTGTTTCACGGTCAGAGGTGAGGAAAGTTTGGTAGCACTTTATTTTTTTTATTCACAATTTAACACATTACACACAACACAATCACAGAAAACACCAAGAAGAATACCGCTAAGTATATCGACTAGACACACAACAACAACAACAACAACAACAACAACAACAACAACAAAAAGAAGAAGAATACACAGTCTGTGGGTTATCCATTATTCCATTTAAGATGATAATTGTATAGTCTCTATATAATTTAATACTAAGGCCCATGTGGTTTGGAACTCTTGCAGTCTTGAATGCTGTTTACTTGTAATTTCTTCAATGGGCAACAAATCTATTATCTGATCCAGCCATTGACCCAGTGTGGGTCCTGACTGGGAAATCCATGCAGTAAGTATGCATTTTTTTGCAAAACAAGAAAACATTGTAAACACACATTTTTTTGTAAAGGGAAATTTATTTTCAATATCATGATTCAATAAATATAACATAGGGCATAGCTCAAAAGTACAGTTACACATATCTTGAATTACTTTATGAATCTTCTCCCAAAAAGAAAAAATAGCTTTACAATACCAAAATAAATGCATAAATGTTCCTAATTCAATTCCACATTTTCTACACATAGGAGAGTTTGTGTCATTAAATGTATTAAGCTTCACTGGAGTTATATAGTATTTATACAGAAATTTATAATTAGTTTCTTTAACTTTAATGTTCACACTCAAGGGTAAGGTCAAATTAATACACAAAGTTAACCACTCTTTTTAAGTTTTCAGCCCATGAAGTGACCAGTTTCGAAAATCAGTTTGCGAAAGTGCTAAAAAGTCAGGGTTAAATGCAATAGGAGAGTTTTTGCTTATATGACGTTTTGTGGACGCTTTATTTTTAATGCATAAATGTTTTCATAATGCATGTTATAATGTTATAATTACATCATTTCATAAATTAGTAAAAATGCATTATAACATTTGCAGATTCTTCTTGCATCTGAAATTGGTTGTTTGTCATGTATTTCAATGCACTGTACTTTCTAAAGGTGTAACATTGACTAGATAAGGGTAACACTTTGTTTTACATTGTCCTTGTACTTATCAACTTTGTACTTTGTATCAAACATGTACTTTACAACCTAATCCTACCCTAACCCTATGTATGTTGTTAATTAATATTACTCAGTACTTAAATATATAAGTACACTGTAACAATGACACCTTCAAATAAAGTGTAACCTAGTATCATAATTGTGGTTACAATTATTCATAAGATCATAATTAATGCATTAAAAAACCTTCATAATGCATAATAAGGCTTCAAGTAAAGTGTTACTGAAAGGATTTAAACACTTGTAAATGTATTATTCATGATGTACGTTATAATGCATTATATCTTTTTGTTACACTTTATTTTAAGGTGTCATTGTTACAGTGTAATTATATATTTAAGTACTGAGTAATATTAATGAACTACATGTACTGACTATAGGGTTAGGGTTTGGTTGAGGGTTAGTTGCATGTGATTATGCATAATTTACTGTTATTACTACGGTAAGTACATGTAACAAGGACACTGTAAAACAAAGTGTTACTATATTCATAAATAATAGTAACCAAAGATAAAATGCATTACAATTAATTAACAATCAATGCCATTTATTTGAAGGGAAAGCAATGCATTTGTACAGTTTGTACAAAGAAACAATTAAGTTAGTTGTGAGAAAGACAGCTTTGAGACTGCATATAAGTGTTAAATATGTTTTTGAAGCCGCAGTATTGTGTGATGTGTAGTTCAGATGTGGTCATGTGACACGAGATGTCTCATTCAGACGTGTGTTGTAACCTCTCTTCAGTCGGTCTCGTTGTGTGTGTGTGGACGTGTGTGTACGGGAGAATGATAGTAATGTTTCTAATCTTGTTACATGGCACACAGGATTGTGTTCAGTGTTAATGATGAGCCCTCCCTCCTCTCGGCCGAGGCGCGCTTCAATTTGTGTGCTGTCATCTCTCTGCGCTGCCAATGAAATTGATGCGCCCTCTTCCCTTTAATTAAATCAAAAACAGGCAGGGGTTCGGCTCTGCGGGGGGGAAGGGGCCCGGGGCCGACACACGCCCAACAGGACCGGCCCATCTGTGACACGCTAAGGAAGAGACAAATGGCTTTCTTCATGTGTGCTTGACTTCACGGTTCGTTTCAACAGATCAGCTGGAGATTCTCCAACACCGGCTCAGTGGGAAAACGCTCCTGTGGAAACATATTTCATATTTCCAAAACGCAAAATAATAACTACTAATAGGTAAAGCGGAGAGCGGGGCACAATAACACTTTTGTGTAAATCTATACTTAGGGTTCAGAGTATTTATTGTTTCCCACATTAATTTCACACATCTTGTACAATTATGTGGTTTTGTTTTATTAATACAGTGTATACTTTTTTTCTTGATTTCCCCCGAAAGAATGGAAGTGAAATGTGACAACATGGTTCATAACATGACCATATGACAGATTAAAATGCTAATATACAAGACAAACTAAAATATGTTCTCAATAAAATACAATTATTAACTTTTTCATATAAAAAAATGGCATTTTCTAATTACTAAAAATAATTTTTCAGTTTGACAACGAACACACCTGAAAACACAGCTATACAACATAGTTCAAAACATAATAATAATTTCTGAACATTGACTCTCAGTCTTTATTCACCTTTTTCTCATGTTTTCTCAATAGAATTCATAAAAGTATAGAATAGAATATCATAGTTCTAATAGCGGCTCATTAACGCAGTGTTACAACATTGTATTGGATTTATTGGATGTAAACCCGTGAGTGTTTCTGCTGTTAGCGGAGCATTAAATAACCATATCAACAGTTAAAGAACATATTGGATATTCAAATAATATCAGATTTGTCTAATTTAAAATAAACACCAAAAATAGGCTCTCAAATTTTTTTTTTTTTAATTTTTTGATTGCAAAAACAAAAGTCTTACCATTAAATCCACGTCCCAAACATACAATTATAATGTTCTCATAATTTGATGTGGCCGATATGATTGGATTTGGTTACATGTCGTTTTTGCCAAAATAACTTGCGAGATCTTTGATATTCCATCATGTCAGCAAAGTCGACAGTGATTACAAGGTGTTTGGTTTAATCTACTGGGCATGTTCTATGCGTAACCTGTGCGTGTATTCTTGGGCGATGGTTAGAAGTCTATTAAATTTTCATTGACAGCCCAAACGTCGCCATGTTTTAGCCTAGACGTCTGGGCTGTGTTTGGACGGCGTCTTTTAAACACCAATTTGCATGTGGGATCGGACCTCCAAGGTCCAGTTTCGACGCTCTCGTTCCCATTGTAGGCGTTTCGATGGTGGACGGTTTATCATTGGCAAACATGTGTTGTGACATTCCTCCCATAACCATCATTAAAGCCCCACTGAAGTGCCTTGGATCGCGCAGCTTTGTTTGATGAGTTGTCGTAATTTCCACTGAAACAGAAGCTAAGGCGGGACTTATTGAATGGCTCCTCCCCCTTTTCAAATAGCCAATAGCGTTTAGTGTTCCTCGCAGACTGACAGCAGCATGGAAGCGAATCCGAGCGCTGATGATACACTGGATTCAATAGTAGAGATGTGAATAAATTCTAGTCATTTCATTCTTATCCAATGTATAGTTGGAAAACAAAGTGAAACTGGAGCGTTTGAGCAACCGAACACACACTCCAACACATGATGCTCTGTGAGGGTCAAGGCTCGCTTTGGTCAGGTGGTGTTTATAGCACAGGGGGCGGAGCTTTACACTCTAGAGAGCATGTGATTGGACAGGAGATGTGATGAGAAGTGGTGATGTCATAAAATCCCTGATCCATTTTAGGGGAAGTGAGAGACTGTGAGTTCTGAATGCTTATATCTCCTAAATGCAAATTTTGTCATTGTTTTGGAACACATCAGCTTATTCATAACCTTAAGGCTGACATATGCACACTAAAAGCTAAAAAAACGTACATATTGATTTCAGAGGGCCTTTAAAATCTTGTTTTGAATCTTGAACCGATTTTTTCCTGAGCATACCTTAATATGTGTCCTTGTTAGAAGATGATCAGCGATATTCGCTTCACCTGTGACCGGTCATAATGTTTTGGCTCATATGTATCTTATTTCTCTCTCTTATTTTCCAGTAAAAACATCTAAATGTCTTTGAAACAGGAATATTTTCAATATTCAATATTTCATATATATATATACTGAGATATGTTTATTTTGTTGTGTCACGTTTATTTCTATAGTGCTTTATCGTTTCAAAGCAGCTTCAAGGGGACAAACTGGAAAATAACTGTCAATGCTGCACAATTCATCAATTATGATATGTTCAATTTCAGCTGTAAAACATAAAAGACATTAGTTATTATTCAGCTCAATTCAGTTCAATTTTGATTCAGTTCAGTAACAGTGTGAATGTTGGAAAGTTCACATGAAACAAACTCACTTTGTTTAGTGTCATTATTAATGTCATTATTAATGTCATTATTACTGTCATTATTACTGTCATTATTAATGTCATTATTAGTGTCATTATTAGTGTCATTAGTAATGTCATTATTAGTGTCATTATTAGTGTCATTAGTAATGTCATTATTAGTGTCATTATTAATGTCATTATTAGTGTCATTATTAGTGTCATTATTAGTGTCATTATTAATGTCATTATTAGTGTCATTATTAGTGTCATTATTAGTGTCATTATTAGTGTCATTATTAATGTCATTATTAGTGTCATTATTAATGTCATTATTACTGTCATTATTAATGTCATTATTAGTGTCATTAATAATGTCATTATTAGTGTCATTATTAGTGTCATTATTAATGTCATTATTAGTGTCATTATTAGTGTCATTATTAGTGTCATTATTAATGTCATTATTAGTGTCATTATTAGTGTCATTATTAATGTCATTATTAATGTCATTATTAGTGTCATTATTAGTGTCATTATTACTGTCATAATTAGTGTCAATATTAGTATCATTATTAGTGTCATTATTAGTGTCATTATTAATGTCATTATTAGTGTCATTATTAGTGTCATTATTAATGTCATTATTAATGTCATTATTACTGTCATTATTAGTGTCATTATTAGTATCATTATTAGTGTCATTATTAGTGTCATTATTAATGTCATTATTACTGTCATTATTAGTGTCATTATTAATGTCATTATTAGTGTCATTATTAGTGTCATTATTAGTGTCATTATTAATGTCATTATTAGTGTCATTATTTGTGTCATTATTAATGTCATTATAAGTGTCATTATTAGTGTCATTATTAGTGTCATTATTAGTGTCATTATTAGTGTCATTAGTGTCATTATTAATGTCATTATAAGTGTCATTATTATTGTCATTAGTGTCATTATTAATGTCATTATTAGTGTCATTATTACTGTCATTATTAGTGTCATTTTTAATGTCATTATTAGTGTCATAATTAGTGTCATTGTTAATGTCATTATTAGTGTCATAATTAGTGTCATTGTTAATGTCATTATTAGTGTCATTATTAGTGTCATTATTAGTGTCATTATTAGTGTCATTATTAATGTCATTATTAATGTCATTATTAGTGTCATTATTAGTGTCATTATTACTGTCATTATTAGTGTCATTATTAGTGTCATTATTAATGTCATTATTAGTGTCATTATTAGTGTCATTATTAGTGTCATTATAAGTGTCATTATTAATGTCATTATTAGTGTCATTATTAGTGTCATTATTAAAGTCATTATTAGTGTCATTATTAATGTCATTATTACTGTCATTATTAATGTCATTATTAGTGTCATTATTAGTGTCATTATTACTGTCATAATTAGTGTCAATATTAGTATCATTATTAGTGTCATTATTAATGTCATTATTACTGTCATTATTAGTGTCATTATTAATGACATTATTAGTGTCATTATTACTGTCATTATTAGTGTCATTATTAATGTCATTATTAGTGTCATTATTAGTGTCATTATTAGTGTCATTGTTAGTGTCATTATTAGTGTCATTATTAATGTCATTATTAGTGTCATTATTAGTGTCATTATTAGTGTCATTATTAGTGTCATTGTTAGTGTCATTATAAGTGTCATTATTATTGTCATTAGTGTCATTATTAATGTCATTATTAGTGTCATTATTAGTGTCATTATTAGTATCATTATTAGTGTCATTATTAGTGTCATTGTTAATGTCATTATTAGTGTCATTATTAGTGTCATTATTAGTATCATTATTAGTGTCATTATTAGTGTCATTATTAATGTCATTATTAGTGTCATTATTAGTGTCATTATTAATGTCATTATTAATGTCATTATTAGTATCATTATTAGTGTCATTATCATTATTAGTGTCATTATTAGTGTCATTATTAGTGTCATTATTAGTGTCATTATTAATGTCATTATTAATGTCATTATTAATGTCATTATTAGTGTCATTATTAGTGTCATTATTAGTGTCATTGTTAGTGTCATTGTTAGTGTCATTATTAATGTCATTATTAATGTCATTATTAATGTCATTATTACTGTCATTATTAGTGTCATTATTAGTATCATTATTAGTGTCATTATCATTATTAGTGTCATTATTAGTGTCATTATTAGTGTCATTATTAGTGTCATTATTAATGTCATTATTAATGTCATTATTAGTGTCATTATTAGTGTCATTATTAGTGTCATTGTTAGTGTCATTGTTAGTGTCATTATTAATGTCATTATTAATGTCATTATTAATGTCATTATTAGTGTCATTATTAGTGTCATTATTAGTGTCATTGTTAGTGTCATTGTTAGTGTCATTATTAATGTCATTATTAGTGTCATTGTTAGTGTCATTATTAGTGTCATTATTAATGTCATTATTAGTGTCATTATTAGTGTCATTATTAGTGTCATTAGTGTCATTATTAATGTCATTATAAGTGTCATTATTAGTGTCATTAGTGTCATTATTAATGTCATTATTAATGTCATTATTAGTGTCATTATTGGTGTCATTATTAGTGTCATTATTAATGTCATTATTAGTGTCATTATTAGTGTCATTATTAATGTCATTATTAGTGTCATTATTAGTGTCATTATTAATGTCATTATTAGTGTCATTATTAATGTCTTTATTAGTGTCATTATTGAGGTCAAATGTTCTTCTCAACAAAGAAATTAAGTCTTTATATATGTTATGAAATGTTGCATCCCGGGATAATTTTTTCCTTTTAAGAGTATTTCAAGCACAAGACAAGACAAAAATAGAATCATGAAGAATATGAATATATTGATAATAGCGAGTAGAATAATGTTGTGTGTTTGTGAAGGCCACAGCGTCTCCGGTTTGGAGCCGTAAATGTAATTACAGGAGGAAGAGTAAAGGACGATCTTTGAGGATTAATCCCGTTTACAGCCTTCAGTCTCTCACACTGAATCATGAAGCTTTACAAACCAAACATTACAGTTAAAACAGTGTTCTGCGAGGATAGACAGATCAACAATTAACAGAAAGATGTTTGTGAAATTCATTGTATATTGTATAATTATTTTGTATGATTGTTATATTTATAATTATATGAATCGTTCATTTCCAGGCATGCAATTTAATTAGGTTTTCATGTATTCAAAACACAGAGCTAACACTTTTTGATGAGGGTGATTACATTTGTCTGAATAAATATATCATTGTCATCTAATCAGCTGATCATTTTAAAACTATTTAGACCTACATTTATAATTTCCTTAAATGTTTTGGATCAATATCTAATCATTATTTTTGTGTTCAATATGTTAAATATTTATATTAATATTTCAAATAAATAATCCATTTATAAACATTTATTCATGTTAATTATGACTTTTATCAGATTATCTGCTTTTATTTAAAACATTAAATACTAAAGACATTCATAGAATCAAACATCACTTATATTACAGAAAGTTTGTAATTTTGTACAATTTAAAGTCAGAAACACTGCTTTATTCATCTACAGTGAAATAAATAACAGTGAGTGATGCTTTAATTTCTGTTTTAATAGAATATTATTGTATTAATAATATAATATTATTTTGTATGTGTGTGAGAGATGGTTTGTGTGTGTGTTTGTGTGTGTGAATGAGTGAGTGAGTGAATGAGTGAATGAGTGAGTGAGTGATTGAGAGTGTGCGTGTGTGCATGCGTGCGTGTGTGTGTGTGTGTGTGTGTGTGTGTGTGTGTGTGTGTGTGTGTAGAGCAGTGAAACACTGACCCCTACTGCACAGCTCTACAGTCACTGCATCGGACAGCGTTTAATAAACAAAGCGGGAGTGTATTATACTGTCTTCATACATGTCGACTGACTCGTCGCACACTCCTAGGTCAGCTAATCAATGCTCTTAAATCAGTTCTCATGAAATCCCATAAAAGAAAGAGTGACCTGGCCCTCATTCTCAGACACAGCCTGAGGAACAGAGCAGGTATGAGCACGTGTCTCTGTGTGTGTGTGTGTGTGTGTGTGTGTGTGTGCCTGACTCTGTCAGTGTGTGAGATTTTGATGGTGAAGTTCCCAGTCGCACAGGCTCGTCCTCGACGCCAAACACGCACTTTTAATTTGAGCCTCTGATTAGCGGATGATTGTGTGACAGACGCTCGCGATCCCAGGTCTCTCTCTCTCTCTCTCTCTCTCTCTCTCTCTCTCTCTCTCTCTCTCTCTCTCTCTCTCTCTCTCTCTCTCTCTCTCTCTCTCTCTCTCTCTCTCTCTCTCCTGCAACTCAATCACAGCCAATTAGCGGCTCCCCAAACACTCTCTCCTATTAGAGCGTCATAATCCGCTCATTGTGTCCTGATTTACCAAATAAATCACTCCAGAGGCACGCGTCTTCTGCAGCTCCTCTCCTCAACGCGTGCTTTCTTCTCCACAACTTTCTTTACTAACTTTCTTCTGTTTTGTCAGATTTTCTTTATCACATTTGCAGCTTCTAGTTCTTTCTTTTTTTTTTTTTTTTTTTTTTTTTTTTTTTTACAAATGTCTTGCTTTTATCAAAACTATTTAGGTCCCACTTAATATTTACATTTTATACAATACAATTATTGTGCACGTTTTTTTTTTTTTGGTTACACTTTATTTTAAGGTGTCATTGTTACAGTATAATTAATTAACTACATGTATTTACTATAGTGTTAGGATTAGGATTCAGTTTAGGGTTTGTTGCATGTAATCATGCATAATGTATAGTTATTACTATAGTAACTACATGTTTGCTCACCCCCACGTCATCCAAGATATTCATGTCTTTCTTTCTTCAGTCGAAAAGAAATGAAGTTTTTTTAGTCAGTTTCAAATGTCAGTTTCAGTGCAGCTTCAAAGTCTCGACACGATCCCAGCCGAGGAATAAGACAAATCTCTTATCTAGACAAATCATTGGTCATTTATATATAAAAAAAATCTATACACTTTTTAACCACAAATGCTCATCTTGCACTAGCTGCGATGCGCCACACATTACGTAATTGTAATACTCCTCCTGCAATCACTCTCCCAGTTACTAGGTGGCACCACCTGCTGTGAACTCTTTATTTAGGACTGCTCATCAAGGTCCACCTGTATTTTGCGCTATTTAAGTTTGGCAGTTTAATTGAGCTGAGTTCAGTCTTGACCCTACCCTCTATGGATTTCCTGAGTTCTAGAAGAGTTAAGTACTGTTTCTCTGTTGCCATTGGGCTTACTTTATGTTTTGTTTTGTACAGCTATGACTTATCCTTTGTTCGTATTTGAAAACTGAGATCAAGTAAAGACTGCCTGCTTTTGAGCTATCTGAGCCTCCTAGTTTGCTTTTGCTTCTGCACATGGGTCTTCTACAAACTGTCTTCCCCAGTAGACCAGAGGTAAAGAAGTAGCTTACTCTGACTGGGAGACGAAGGTTCAAGGCCCACCTTCGACACTTTATTATTAGTCAATTGTGACAGGAAGACTGAACCATGGAAGTAGAAGAACATACTCCTCCCTCCAACGTGGTGGAACACATCCTCACTGAGCTCTCTAGCCAAGCTGCAGCCATTAACAAGCATGAACAGATTCTAACTGAGATTCTTAAGCATCTAAGATATCGGTCTAAATCTCAAACCTCTCTAGTCCTACCGGCCCAGTCTCAAGGTACCACTCAGCCAGGTCCACCAGCAGGTCTCCTACTCGAGCCTAGACTTCCAGCCCCTGAGAGGTATGATGGGAACCTAGAGAGGTGTTGAGGATTTATAACACAGTGTACTCTTGCTTTCCAATTGCAGCCTAAGAGTTTCCCTACAGGGAGCAGCAGAGTGGCATATATGACAACCCTTCTCATAGGAAAGGCAGCAGTCTCCTCTCACGACCAGCAGCGACCTCTTCATATCAGAGATGAGGAATGCTTACAACCTAGTTAGGATCCGAGCCGGGGATGAGTAGAAGACTGCATTCAACACCACGACTGGTCACTATGAATTTAAGGTAATGCCCTTTGGCCTAGTCAATGCCCCAGCCTAGTCTTCCAGGCATTCATTAATGATGTTCTATGAGAGATGCTTAACCAATTCGTGTTTGTTTATCTTGATGACTTCTTAATCTTCATTGTTACCAAGATCATGTCCAGCATGTCAGGCAGGTTTTGTCTCAACTGTTAAGGAACAACCTCTTTATGAAGGTGGAGAAAAGTGTATTTCATGTACCATTTGTCTCCTTAATTGGGTTCAATGTCTCCAATGGCAGCATTCAGATGGATCCTGGCAGGACCTGTGCAGTCCTGAACTGGCCCCAGCCGTGCTCTGTCAAACAGGTACAGCGCTTTCTTGGTTTTGCAAATTTTTCTAGGAGATTTATAAGGAATTTCAGCTCCATTGCAGAACTCCTTACAGCCCTGACCAAAAAGACCTCAAAGCAATTCTAATGGACAGAAAGAGCTAATCAAGCATTTAAGCTGCTCAAGCGACGATTAACCTCTGGACCCATCCTGACCCATCCTGACCCCCAGAGTTGCCCTTTGTAGTTGAAGTGGATGCGTCAGATGTTGGAGTGGGAGCTGTTTTGTCTCAAAAGGCCACTGGGGACAGTAAGCTTCATCCTTGTGCCTTTTTTCATGTTGACTCACCCCAGCAGAGAAGAACTATGACATTGGTAACCGGGAGTTGCTGACGGTGAAGTTGGCACTCCAGGAATGGAGACACTGTATGGAAGGGGCCAAACACCCATTCATCATTTGGACTGACCACAAGAACCTCACATACATCCGGGAGGCTAAAAGGTTGAATCCACGGCAGGCCCGATGGGCTCTCTTTTTTAATTGCTTCGAGTTCATCCTCTCTTATCGACCAGGCTCTAAGAACTCTAAGCCCGATACCCTTTAGAGACAGTTTGATATGCCAGAGGTGGAGGACAGACCTGAGCCTATCATTCCCGGCTTCAAGGTGGTGGCAGGGGTTCACTGGGGAATAGAGTTGGCGGTAAAGAAGGCTAAACGACAACACCCCGACCCAGGTAATGGCCCCCCAGGTCGCCATTTTGTTCCGAATGTTGTACGATCTGATGTGTTGCAGTGCGGACATGCATCTCTTCTGGATTTACAAGAACTTTGAAGCGTATCCAGACACGGTTCTGGTGGACCAGTATGCAGGTGGATGTCAGAGAATTTGTGTCTGGCTGCTTTGTATGTGCCCAAAATAAAGAACCTAAAGCCCACCCTTAAGGTCTTCTTCACCCTTTACCCATCCCGAGACGTCTATGGTCTCACATCTCCTTGGACTATGTTACTGGACTTCCTAAATCACAAGGTAACACCGTCATCTTGGTGGTGGTAGACAGATTCTCAAAAGCATGTTACCTGATACCTCTGCCTAAGATCCCCACAGCTTGTCAAACGGCAGACCTCATGATGCAGCATGTCTTCAGGATCCACGGTGTTTCCTCAGGACATGGTCTCTGATAGGGGGTCGCAATTCACTTCTCGGTTTTGGAAGGCTTTTGGCCGTCTCCTTGGAGCATCCATCAGTATGTCTTCTGGGTTCCACCCTCAGTCTAATGGTCAGACAGAACGGGTCAACCAGGAGATTGAGAAGACTCTCAGGTGCCTGGTCTCCAATAATCAAAGCACCTGGAGCTCCCGTCTGATCTGGGCTGAGTTTGCTCATAATACTCTACACCATTCATCCTTGGGCATGTCTCCTTTTGAATGTCAATTTGGGTTTCCCCATCTCTGTTTCCTGAGCAGGAACTGGAGGTCCAGGTACCAGCCGATATCCAACTAGTCCAGAGGTGCGGCCATGCCTGGCGGAAAGCACGTACAGCCTTAGTGAGAGCATCGCAACGGCAGCAGAAACAGGCCATCACTACGTCAGGGTCAGAGGGTGTGGTTGTCAACTAAGGATCTTCCACTTCATCTAGAGTCTCGGAAACTGGCCCCCCGATTCAATGGTACTTCTAAGATCCTTAGGAAGGTCAACCCTGTGTCAAACCGGCTTTACTCCTACCCAGGTCTATGCGCATCCACCCCACTTTTCACATTTCATGTTTGAAGCCTATTGTCTGCTCTCCTCTGTCCACAGCCACGAAGCCCCCCTCTCCCAGGTGGCACCACCTGCTGTGAACTCTTTAGTTAGGACTGCTCATTAAGTTAATGTGTTCCACCTGTATTTTGCCCTAGTCAAGTCAAGTCACATTTATTTATATAGTGCTTTTTACAATTGTTTCAATGCAGCTTTACAGAGATAACAGGAAAATAAGTTTTAATAGGGAATAGGGAAAATATAGGGAAAATAACCCTATTTAAGTTTGGCAGTTTCATTGACCATCTATGGATTTCCTTGAATTCTAGAAGAGTTTAGTGCTGTTTCTCTGTTGCCATTGGGCTTACTTTATGTTTTGTTTTGTAGAGCTATGACTGCTCTTGTACTGTTTGTATTTGAAAACAGAGATCAAGTAAAGACTGCCTGCTTTTGAGCTATCTGAGCCTCCTAGTTGGATTTTGCTTCTGCACATGGGTCTTCTACAAACTGTCTTCCCCAGTAGACTAGAGGTAAAGACGTAGCTTTCTCTGACTGGGAGACCCAGGTTCAAGACTCACCTTCAACACTTTGTCAGTCAATTGTGACAGTAATCACGTTGAAAGGTCACGCGTGTTTCGGTTCAGAAATGTAGGCTAGGGTGAAAAACTCAAATCGTTGTTTTACCTTTATTTTTTTATAAATGGCGTTTGACTTTGCACATCTGCTTTGTAAACACTAGGTCAGTTCTTCCGCCTTCATCACGTGTGATGTTTCAACGTGACTGCATAATGTATGGCACATCACAACTAGTGCAACACAAACATTTGTGGTTATAAAGTTTACAAATGTTGTTGTTTTTTTATATAAAATGGCCGATGGTTTGTCTAGATAAGACTCTCATTCTTTGGCTGGGATCGTCTAGAGCCTTTGAAGCTGCATTGAAACTGCATTTTGGACCCCATTGAAGTCACTATGTGGAGAAAAATCCTGGAATGTTTTTCTCAAAAATCTTAATTTCTTTTCGACTGAAGAAAGAAAGACATGAACACCTTGGATGACATGGGGGTGAGTAAATTATCAGGAAATTTTAATTCTGAAGTGAACTAATACTTTAAGTATATATAGTTAGACACTTATTATAAAGTGTTAACACCAATTTTCTTTCATAGCTCTCTCTCTCTCAAGTGTGACTCATTCTGAACGAGTCGTACAGTTTGAAAAATTCGAGATCTCCGTTTGTTTTGGTGAAGATAGCTGAATGATTCAGCGTCTGATGCTGGTCTGTCGGGCGTCCTTGTGTTTCAAGGTTAAGAATCCGTTCAGTCTGAAGAAAAACAAGTGAGTTCTCATAAGTCCCACGGCCCTCAATGTCACGTCAGACGTCTGCATCATTTACAATCCTCTCCATTTCTGCATTGATACAAATGTACATTTGTAGGCAGATTGACTTTCAGGACGAATATGAAATTACTGACAGGGAGGAAACTAGAAATCTCAGTAATTTGATTGGACGAGCAGATGATGGCGAGTTCATGTTGACGGACACGAGAGCAGATCAGACGTGAACGCTGGGATAAATCTCTCCACACATTCGTCCTTGGTAATGTCAATAAGATGAGCTGAACAAAAGACCAACAAAAAAACAAGGAAAATAATTTATTTTACTGTTCAAAGGAAGGATTCCCAGGGTCATTCTCAGGAAACTATGACCTTTGTGTGTCTGACCATGATCAGATACATATATATTTACATACATATATAACTGACAACTGGAGGTGATGGCTTCATAACAAAAACATAATATTAAGTGCTAATCTGAATGGTGGATCAAAAACCACATTGATTCACAATTGATTTCAGTAGAGATGTCGCTAACAATGCATTACTCTAATATTACAATATTGAGTAAAATAGTGCCTTTTTGATTTGCACTGATTTTAAGCATATTTAAAATAAACTTTATGGATGGATTTTGTGCATTTAAGAATTGGCTTTTCCACAAGGGATGCATGTATAATTTAGTCCATTAAAGTCAGCATGAAACAGAAGTCGCTGGTCTTTTCTTCTCTATTGTCCCGTATATCCGAGTGAAACGCCTCTGGAACAGGAACAAATGTGGGCGGGGCTTGATTGTGCTTGTGAGGAATTGATTGGCTGGTTGTGGTTTGCTATTGGCTGATCTCATGTGAGTGACAGGTTATAGCCCCGCCCTCGTTATCAGAGAAGAGAAGAGATGCAGCAAGAGGAACTTTATCTGATTCAAAATTAATAAAACAATAATGATGAGCACAGATAAATCATTTAGAATAAAATCTGTAATATTTCAACCAAAACACAAATGGTGGTCCATCTTTTGAGTTGTTGCATGATGCATTACTCTAATATGCATAAAAGTAGAGGTAAAATAGTGCCTTTCTTTACATTGATTGAACTATTTTAATTGCACTGTTTTAAAGCCTTAACTTCATGCACAATTCTTTTTTTTTTTTTTTTTGTCAAAACGCATTATAAGACTGGCTTTTGCATAAAGCATGCATAGTGTTGCTTTATAATTTAGTCAGATTAAGGCGTCTTGTAAGCCGGGATAAAGTTGCTGCCTGTCTTTGGGAGTGAGCATGTGATGCGTTTATAATGTTGTCTGTAGCCGGCAGAAGAACAGCCCTCAAGCCGCTGATAAGAGCAGATTCACACACACCTCTATAGGGTCTCTTCACGTAGAGTTCAGTCTGATCTGCAGTAAGAGCGTCTCTGTGTGTGTTTGTGCTGGACTCGACTCTCCCGCCGGCCGGTCCTCGTGATCAGTCTCTGGACGGACCCCTGCTGTCCGAACACGAGCGCTGAGAGGAACCAGACACACACCAGACACACACATCAGTGACACACACATCAGTGACACACACACCAGACACACACATCAGTGACACACACACCAGACACACACATCAGTGACACACACACCAGACACACACATCAGACACACATCAGTGACACACACACCAGACACACACACCAGACACACACATCAGACACACACACCAGACACACACACCAGACACACACATCAGACACACACACCAGACACACACATCAGTGACACACACACCAGACACACACACCAGACACACACATCAGACACACACACCAGACACACACACCAGACACACACATCAGACACACACACCAGACACACACACCAGACACACACATCAGACACACACATCAGACACACACACCAGACACACACACCAGACACACACATCAGACACACACATCAGACACACACACCAGACACACACACCAGACACACACATCAGTGACACACACACCAGACACACACCAGACACACACACCAGACACACACACCAGACACACACACCAGACACACACATCAGACACACACACCAGACACACACATCAGACACACACACCAGACACACACATCAGACACACACACCAGACACACACACCAGACACACACATCAGACACACACATCAGACACACACATCAGACACACACACCAGACACACACACCAGACACACACCAGACACACACACCAGACACACACACCAGACACACACATCAGACACACACATCAGACACACACATCAGACACACACACCAGACACACACATCAGACACACACACACCAGACACACACATCAGTGACACACACACCAGACACACACCAGACACACACACCAGACACACACACCAGACACACACACCAGACACACACACATCAGACACACACACCAGACACACACATCAGACACACACACCAGACACACACACCAGACACACACACCAGACACACACATCAGTGACACACACACCAGACACACACACCAGACACACACATCAGACACACACATCAGACACACACACACCAGACACACACATCAGACACACACACCAGACACACACACCAGTGACACACACACCAGACACACACACCAGACACACACACACCAGACACACACACCAGACACACACATCAGACACACACACCAGACACACACATCAGACACACACATCAGACACACACACACCAGACACACACATCAGACACACACACCAGACACACACACCAGACACACACATCAGACACACACACCAGACACACACACCAGACACACACACCAGACACACACATCAGTGACACACACACCAGACACACACCAGACACACACACCAGACACACACACCAGACACACACACCAGACACACACACCAGACACACACATCAGACACATACACCAGACACACATCAGTGACACACACACCAGACACACATCAGTGACACACACACCAGACACACATCAGTGACACACACACATCAGTGACACACATCAGTGACACACACACCAGACACACATCAGTGACACACACACATCAGTGACACACACACCAGACACACATCAGTGACACACACACCAGACACACATCAGTGACACACACACCAGACACACATCAGTGACACACACACCAGACACACATCAGTGACACACACACATCAGTGACACACACACCAGACACACATCAGTGACACACACACATCAGTGACACACACACCAGACACACATCAGTGACACACACATCAGTGACACACACCAGACACACACACATTAGTGACACACACACCAGACACACATCAGTGACACACACACCAGACACATATCAGTGACACACACATCAGTGACACACACACATCAGTGACACACACATCAGTGAGACACACATCAGTGGCACACACACCAGACACACACCAGACACACATCAGTGACACACACATCAGTGACACACACACATCAGTGACACACACATCAGTGACACACACACATCAGTGACACCATTTTGAAATGTTGTCATTTTGATCGTATTGTGACTTTAGTGCTTATGACTATTTATCTCATGATTTGACTTGGTATGTCATCATTTCAATTGTCACAATTATGACTTTTTATCTTATATTTCAACTTTTGTAATAATTTTGATGTCATCATTTAGTTTTTATCTCATAATTATACCTTAGTCTGTCATAATTTTTAATAATTCCCTTTTTAATTTCATAATTTCGACTTGTGTTGTCCTTTTCACTTTTTAAGTCGTACTTTTGAGTCGTAAGTATCTCATAATTTCAACCTTGTTTTAATGGACTTTTAATCTAATAGTTTCGATCATGATTTCATCTTTTTGTTATAATTCTGATCTCATATAAACATTTTGACATAATTGTGACTTTTTGTATCTCATAATTTCAATTTTTAATCTTATAATTTCGACTTTAGTGCTTTTGACTATTTATCTCATAATTTCTACTTTTTGTCATGATTATGACTTGATTTCATAATTTTTACTTTTTATCTCATAATTTCAACTTTTTGTCATAATTATGAACATTTATCTCATAATTTCAACTTTTGTCATAATTGTGACTTTTTGTATCTCATAATTTCAACTTTTATTATGATTTACCAAAGAACTTGATTGTGATGAAGGATTGTGGCAGAACTTCCATCCATTAACTCAATTTGAATGTGAAGAGATGCATCATAAGATCAGGTGGTTCAGATAAGTCATTTCCAGATCCTCTGAACCAGAAGCATGTCACTGGGCTTCCTGATCTGGATCAGTGAAGGACTCCTCGTGTGTGAGGTTCTGATAGACAGCAAGTGGAGGTGGACGTCACCTCATGTCTCGGGTTTAGGAGCAGCCTCCGGCCAGCTGGCACCAGAACCTCACGCCGGAAGTGTTTGGATTTGGAGGAACACAGAGAGACTCTCCACAAGGGTCCGGGACCCTCTCAGCACGGCTCTGTGTCGGGCCGCCGGACCCCCACCGGACCCCCGCCGGACCCCCGCCGGAGCCGGACAGATGGAGGAGAGGGAGGACAGGAGAGACACACAGGGAGGAGAATGGCTGGTGTGTGTGTGTGTGTCCAGCAGCAGGTGTGTGTAGAGTGATCAACCTCACGCTTCAGAACGCTAGCGGGTCAGAGATTTCGGATCCTGCACTCTTAAAACATTCTGGGTTGTTTTAACCCAATTTTGGGTCAATATGGACAAACCCAAACGTTGGGTTAAAATGTTTATTAAATGTAAATAATGTACATATTTAAAAATGTAACCCAATCGCTGGGTTTGTCCATTTTTGACCCATAATTGGGTTAAAACAACCCAGCATAGTTTAGAGTGTGGAACAGCGACGCCGGAGGTCAGACTAGAGGCCGTTGCACACTGAGGCCGAAAGCTTCACAAGCCTTTATTCGTATTCGGGATTCGGTGGCTCTGAATGATCAAAACACCCTTCAAACTGCTGGCTACGGATGCGAAAAACACAAGTTGTGTTTCAAATCAGCATTAGAGGCATTAGTGTTCGCTTCAGTGACGTTTCTCTCATTTCAATTGGTATATTCGACTTGTTTTGATGATAGAAGTTGTTCTATAAGCTTATTAATTTGTTCAACAAACTGACGACATTAGATGTTACAGTTCATGTCAATGCTCCGCTTACAACACTCTAAAAATGCTGGGTTGTTTTAACCCAACTTTGAGTCAAATATGGACGAACCCAAATGTTGGGTTAAAAATGTAATTAAAAAATGTAACCCAACGGCTGGCTTTGTCCATATTTGACCCAAAGTTGGGTTAAAAGAACCCAGCATTTTTTAGAGTGAAATCAAAGCTTTTTTTAATTTGAATCCACAAATAAAAATAACAACATGATTTTTGAGTTTATAGAACATATGTATAATGAAAGCAGACCAACTTTAATTGGTAAGTTGATACAAGTTGAGCATAGTCCAAAAAAAAAAACGTCTTCCTAACTTGTGATTTTTAGCAGTGTATTTGTCACACTTTGTCAGTATATCATTGCATTAACATTAGGAAATATGGAATGGCATTCACAAACTTTTATTTATTTATTTTTAAATGAAGTAATTCTGAAAGAAACAGGAAAAAAAAGTAGGACAGAATTTGATTGTATTTGTCAGGAATTGATTGGATGGAAAAAAACAGGTGGTTTAAAAATAACGGAAAGTATAAGAACGCTTTAACGTTCCCATTAAGTTATGAAAACATTACTTCTGAATATTCCCTGAATATATACATTTTAAATGTTTAAAACTGTTTTCTCTTGGTTAAGTGAACATTCCTTCACACATTATCGGAATGTTGCTTTTGAATGTTCTCTGAACGTTCTGAAACCAGTAACATTTAATAAACATTAGAACGTCCAACTGAATGTTTCAGAAAAAACATTCCATAAATGATGTCAATAAGACCAGATAACTAAGCGAAACATCTACACTTCTGTCAAGTCAAGACACCTTTATTTATAGCGCTTTTTACAACAGAGTGTTTCAGCTTTACAGAGATAACAGGAAAATAATGCAACAAAGTGTGTTTCCAGAAGAAAATAGCGTCTCAGTAACTTTCAGAACTTGTACAAAAGATGCTCAATCATCACTCAATTAATCACTTAATTATCTCATTAACTTTAATACTGCTCTTCAATGTTACTTCTAACACTCTTGAGTGTGGACTCACATAAACTCTGAGCAGTGTTCATTTAAATCATGGGATTTAGCTAAAATCCCCAGATAAAAAAACTGTAATATATTACAAAAAACACTTGAATATGCGTATTAACGTTTATATATCAAGTTTAAAGTATCAGGTTTAAAAAAATAATAATATATAAATCAGTTTATTTCCATTATGATCAATAATTGTAACATAATGAAAGCCATTTGTTTTCTGGTAAAATAAGAACGACACCTTGCACTTGAAGAAAGCATGTAAGAATGTGTTTATTTCACAGTCAAGAAAACAACATTTGTGGAAATGAAATCATGATTTTGAGCTCACAGCACTTGAAATCTTAAGTTTATGTATTTTGAAGTTATTTGAACCTATATTTTTGAGTGACAGGGCCAAAATGCTGAATTTAAAGTAACGTTTAGTCAAGTACACTTGATTGTTTAAGACAACATTAGGGTTTACAGTGTAAGTTCAGTGTTGATTCATTTCTGCTGTAAAAAAGTTATTAGTTTAGTTCATTTATCTATCCAGCCGCTCTGGAGAAAACAGTGATGTCATCGCCAGCTCAGTTCAGTTCTCATATAATGCTCTCAACGCAGGAGATCAGTCATATTGTTGAATATTAGATGTTATGTCCCGTGTCGGCTGGGTATAAGAGCGTCACACACGTGTGTTTCTGGCCAGAACATCAGGTCCTCATCTGATATGACTTGTAGATGCTGGCGCTCTGCTCTGCTCGGCCCTGACCTCCACACACACACACACACACACACACACACACGCGTCCCGTGGCTGCAGTGATGGAGAGGCTTTACTGGAGGACCACCTTGACCCGTCCCTCCACAGACCCCGGATCACCTCGCCTCTTGAGTTATTATCATAATTTCTCATGGCTCCATGTTTTACAGAATGTTTTGTGTTTTATTGCCTGAGAATCAGAGGCAGTGATAAGAAAAGCAGTCATGTGAAAAATGAAAGGGTCACATGTCCGGCAGAGAGAGGAGTGAGGGTCAGATAATAAAACACATGACAAATGCTCCGACCGTATTTCACGCTCAATGTGAATGCTCACACAAACACAGCACACACACACACACACACACACACACACACACACACACACACACACACACACACACACTACCGCTCAAACGCTTCCAATCATTACGATTTATTCTTATCAAGTCTCTTCTGTGCCGCTTCATGCTTTTGTGGAAACCGTGACACACTGTTATTGAACATATGGGGTAAGAATGACCTTTTCAAAAAAAGAAAAGAAAGAAATGATATTTTTAACACTAATTGTGTCAGTAAAGGCATTTATAATGTTACAAAAGATTACAATTACAGATGCAATTTCAAATAACTGCTGTTCTATTCAATAAAGGAAAAACAAAATGCATCAGTTTTCACACAAATATAAAGCAGCAAAAAATATTAAATCAAATCCTCATATTAGAGTGATTTCTGAAGGATCATGTGACACTGAAGACTGGAGCAATGATGATAAATTCAGCTTTGATTACATTAATAAATTACACTTTACTGTATATACACATAGAAACCCGTTATTTTACATTGTAATAATATTTCACAATTTTAATGCATTTTTGATCAAATAAGCGCAGAGGGTTGTTTCTTCTTCCAAAAACATTAAAGGAATCGTAATTATTACAAACTGTTGACAGGTAGTGCACAACTCAAACCCTCATGAATATAATAAAGATCAGAAGATAAACTGCAGAACAGATAGTTGTGGTCCTGGAAGCTGATTGGTGTGTGTGAGCTGGACAGATCCGGTCACTACGATCCTAAAGGGGCATGTTTGATGTGTATTACAGCGGTGGACTTATATTGATGATTAGCATTATGCAAATGTTTCGGTTATTGATGCCACTGTAAAAATGTCTCAATTCACAGTTCAATTCATTCCACAGGAGACGGTTAACAAGATAAAGTGATATTTGACTGGTCATGTGATTGATTCTGTGTACAATAATACACTTTGCTTCACTGATAGCGTTTGGGTTTGGATGACGTCATCACACAAGAACCAATGAGATTGCAGATGTTTTGACGCAAATCCAAATAATGACTTAAAAGTCTCAGAGTGACTGAGTTGTTTGAATGATTTCGACACTGCTATTATGTCCTTGTTGGACTATTACAAGTTTGGGTTACACTTTATTTTAAGGTGTCACTGTTACAGTGTAATTATATATTTAAGTACTGAGTAATATTAATGAACTACATGTACTGACTATAGGGTTAGGGTTATTTGCATGTAATTATACATAATTTACTGTTATTACTATGGTAAGTCCATGTAACATATGTAACAAGGACACTAAAATAAAGTGATACCTATCTATTCATAATAAATAGAAAGATCAAATTACCCAGGTTTGCAGTGACGTGTAAATGTGGACAATCACACGAGTGATCAGTGGCGGATTTAGCAAATTGGGGGCCCTAAGTGAAGGTACGTGTGGGGGGCCCCCATCCCATCTTTATGAGAATGAAAAAAAATGTACCGACTGAATGGTAGGAAAAGCTAATTTACGGGGAAGTAAAGGTTGGAGAGGAGGGAAAAAAAACTTCCACTACAGCGAATAAGGTTTCAGATAACACCTGTCTTCGCCAAAATGCCAAGAAACCCAGCACTGTTTATTCTTTTTTTAAGATCAAATCAATATCCAATATAACCAGCAAGACAAGTAGTTAGAGTAAACCCCCACAAACAGCCATATACTTAGCAAATATTGCCAAGATGAATAATTGACTTTGTAATGTATGAGTAAGTGAGGTTGCAATTGGCATTGCAAATGAGATTGACATTTCAAACATTCTACAAACAAATATTTTTAGAGGTTTGTATTAGTTTATATATTTTATAATGTAATAATTTCACAGTTAATCTACAAATGAATGTAGAGACAACATAAAGACAATATATTTTAAATACTTGTTAATGGCATCTTTTTATGAATGAAGGTCAGTATCACTGATACTAATACAGCTATTGATGTCTGGATAAAAAATATGCTTTCCCCTAATTTTAAACATTAATTATAGCCATCCAACATTACAGTGTAAATTACAAATGTAATGTACAAATGTAAATTACATTAAAACATTACAAATAAAAATTACATTTATTAGGCTTCAAAAAAATAAATAAAAACTTTTAATTTACGTGAACCTAAGGCCCCGTTTACACGAAAACGATTCCGGGTGAAAACGAAAAAATATTTTATCGGATGTGCCTTTCGTTTACACGGCAACGGCATTTTGGGGGCTTAAAAACGCAAAAAAGTGAAACCACCCTCCAGAGTGGAAATCTTAAAAACGCTCCACCGTCGCGTTCCCGTCTAAACGGTAAAAACGCAAATCTGCTCACGGTGGCTCTCGTCGCGTACGCGTCTACGTCACATGCATGCGCCAGTACAGGAAAATAACAACCAACATGTCAGATTATTTCCATACGTCGGACCTTCAAGTTGCCCTAGCAGCTCTGAAAAACATACAAGAGTCTTTTCAGCAGTTGTACAAAAGATTCTCAGATATTGGTGTTGTTGTGTGGCAGTGCTTCACATTGCCACCTAGCCGCCTGGAGTGCACACTACATCGAATTTCACACACTTTAGCGTCACCATATGCACGCGGATTTCCCAACCATAACGCTCGTCTAAACGCAGAATAAAAAGTGATAACGCAACGCCACTTTTGCGTTTTCTCTTTAGATCGTTTCCGTGTAAACATAGCCTAAAACAATCATCAGATAAACCCATAATAAATGTCATATTTACTTTTGCCCTTTCAGTCTTACAGTATACACGTTATCCTCAACTAGCGTCACTTCACAGCTGCTGAGGTAGCGGCATGTGTCCCCAACAGTAGGCGTAAAAAAGTTTGTCATTTTTGGCAGCGTTGCCAAATACACATCGGCGTCTTTTGTCTTTAATTTGAGCCGCTTGGGTAACTTCGTTTCATTTTCGCGTTTAGACTCGTCTTGCTTCGTTATGTACTTCCCAGTTCTCCTGTCGTGTTTATCTTTCGCGGTTTCGCGCCGCGCACCGTTACGGACTAGTCCATTTTATTGTGAAAGTAGGGGGTGTTATGTGTAGGGACTGGACATTTTAACTACTACTTCAACATTTCAACGTATTTCTTAAGGATATTAATAACATTTACTATGCTTTTGAAGCGTTCATGATGCTTTTTCTTTTCTTTTCTATTTTTTTTTTTTTTTGAGGTTGGTTGGGGGTCCCCTACTACGACCGCTGGTAGGGCGCCCCAAGCAGCCGCCTACCTATGCCTCTATGTTAAGACCGCCACTGCGTGTGATTCAGAACGAGCCGTTTTTACAGTTTATTCTCTCTCTTTTGAGTTCAGAAAGTTACAGCATAACGAATAACTCTATAATCTCTAAAGATAATAGTTTTTTTCTCCACTCTGCGCCTGATGGAGTTTCAGTTCATCGCCAGTCGCCTTTTTTCACCTTTGTTGCCATTGGCTTGGCTTGCTTGCTTGGGGACATTTCATTTAATATTCAACAATATGATTGATCTCCTGCATTGACAGCATCATATGAGAACTGAACTGAGCTGGATGAAGACATCAGAGCGGCCGTATATATAAATGAACTAAATTAATAACTTTTTTTACAGCAGAAATGATGCTATTTTCTTCTGGAAACAAACTTTATTGCATTATTTATCTCTGTAAAGCTGCTTTGAAACACACAGTATAAATCAATCTGACTTGACTAAAGATCAAACACAATTTGATTCCTCATGATGAGATTCACTCATAAAGTCTGCTGTTCCTGTACGCCAGCGAGGAATCAGACAATACGGGCCCTGATAAGAGTTAGCGACCCGAGGCCCGGCACGCGCTCCGTAAGCGTGATCTCATAACATCCCGTGACTTCCAGGCCTGGCCCCGTCTGTCCGCACCCCTCACTCTCCCTATCTCTCCATCTGCACATATTCTTACACTTTAATTACACGCTCGTATATTGCCCTGCGCCGTACGGACGGGAGATATGAGAACAGATCAGATGCAGGAGCTTCTGTCACCACCCAAACATATTAGAACGGCAGCACAGACAATTATCTCATTCTCAACGACAATTAAGCATCCGAGTCCATCCAAATACATGCAGACAGAGCTCTGGACCACAGGGCCTTTTAATAAAATCCTCGGACTTCCCTCTGGTTTCGTTTTACTGGCCACGAGGATGAGAGACCGGAGGAAAAGACTTTCTTCTGATTGATTAGTCATTAATGATGTTTGTTAACGCAGCCGTCGCTCTGACTATATTCATAACACCGGGCGTATAGTAATAGATCAGTAGATTGATTAAAGTCGAGTGTGTGCATTACTTCAGAAAATACAAAAAAGTACATTATCATTCAAAGGATTTTTTTTTTTTTTTTTAAAGAAATTGATTCTTTTATTAATCAAGGACGCATTAAATTGAGCAAAAGTGGCAGTAAAGATATTTATATTGTTACAAAAGATTCTGTTTCAAATAAAAAAGTTAAATTTATGATGGTTTCCACAAAAATATGAACTGTTTCCAACATTGATGATAATCATCATATCAGAATGATTTCTGAAGGATCATGTGACAATGAAGACTGGAATAATGATGAAAAACTAAATCACATTTTACAATATTCACATAAAAAACAGCTATTTTGGATTGTAATACAATTTTTTACAGTATCGTTTGTTCAAATAAATGCAGCCTTCCTTCACAAACATTAAACAAATCTTACCGACCCCAAACTTTTGAACGGTAGAGTTATTTATAAAATGTATTTATAATGTCTTTAAGGGATTATTCACCAAAAAATGAAAATCCTGTCATTTATTCACAGGTTTTTTTCTCCACCAAACCTCGCCAAGCATCATCACTATATTTCATAGAGCTCTGTTTGAGGAATGAACTGAAATCTGAGTTTATCTGCTAATTTTCTTCTCATGTGTTTTTGAAAACTTTTTGAGTTTGGCGTCAGTGACCTCAACCCTTTAGTCTGAACCCTGGAAAGCCTGACCTGTGAAATAATAGTCAGAAATATAACTTTTTTTTTTCTTTCTTTTTTTTTAAATGCAACAGTTTAAGGAATACTTTGACAATTTTTTGTTTGTAAATTCTTGATATTTGATGGATCAGGCTTTTATGGCTCATATAGTCTGATAGTGAAAGAAGCAAAAATATGCAATTTGCTGCAGATGCTGATATTAATATGGATAAATAGCAAGATGAAATTCTGAGGTAAATCAATGAGATCTTTATAACAGTATGGCAGATACTTACATAAAATGCATATGAATATCAATATGCCAATAATGTCTTAGTAATATGATATTTAAATGCTTAGTTTTATGATCAAAGCTCTGTAGTTTTAAATAATATAATGCAATGCAATACAATGATGATTGAGAGATGAACAAATAAATCTTCCTCAAAAGCCTGATGATCATATTTGTTACTCATGATTTTTCTAATAAATGATGTCTGATAATCAAGTAAAGCGAAGCTGCTTCAGTCCAGCTGAAATATTACTAACAATATCAAAGTTATTCCTTGATAAATCAGGTCAGATTTGACACAGAAAGACTCGTGAAGCTCGAGCTGAAGGAGGACGTTTGTACAATTACACTGAAAGACTTTTACTGGATAAAAGAGTCTAAACTCTCAGTCAGAGACAGAAGGACTGAGGAGATCGAGTGCGACAGGTTTAACAATGTTGAGCATTTTAGAGACCGTGTGTATCAAACATGATACAGTAGACATTAAAGGGTTAAAATGAGCATTGGTCTGTTCAGAAGGCTGTAATTATACTGTATGTAAAAGAGCATTCTGTCCAACGTCTACTTTTACAGGTTTGGAACAACATAAGGGTAATAAACGATCATATTTTGGTGATCTCTCTTTAATAAGAGATGCAGTACGATGGAGACGGATAAAACGCTGCTTTCAGAGAGAGGTGACTTTGAGGAGCTGGACTGAGTCTCATGCCAAACATCTCTCTCTCTCTCTCTGTCACATAATCCTCAGTCCTCGGCCCGGTTCTGGGAGCGCTTGTGTGAGGCGGGTCAGTTCCCCGCGATCACAGGGCTTTAATCTGAGCGGCCGCCTGCTAAACTGGCTGTGCGATCCCTGAGAGAGACAGCTAGAGGTTGTCTGTACATGGATGGGCACTTCACAGCTCGGCGGGGGGGGGGAGGAAGGGGCATCTCGGCAGATGCTCGGGGCATATGGGCAGAATTCATTAAAACAGCCCAAAAAAGCTCATGTGAGCAGAGAGACAGAGAAACAAAGTACAGCAAGTGTGTGTGTGTGTGTAAGCGCACTTTTGTGTATTCATATACATCACTCTTGAGTCTTGCATCATGCTTGAAGTTGTGTTAGACCTTGAGCCAGTGTTATTTTATTATCATTGATATACTATTATGGCTTTTTCTGCTTTCATTTTAATTTTAGTTAAAGTTTTAATGTTGTGTTTTTGTCTTCTTTTTAAAAAAATGTCAATATATTGTTTGTTTTATTTTATTTAAGTTATGAAAATAATGATTTTATTGCTTATTCTCTGAAATATAAAATGTTTACGTTTTTTATTTAGTTTATTTCAGTTCATGTTTATTTTATTTTAGTGAGGGTTAGAGTTTAATTTTAGTTAATGATAATATTGTGTTCATTTCAAGTGGAAAAGTAGTGTGTAAAAACTCTTAAGTATTACTTTTGAAGTATTTTGAATTAGCTTTTTTTTTTTAGATTTTCAATTTTCATTTTCATTTTTAGTCTTAAAAAATAAATGAAAGATAAATTGAATTGGAAAAAAGATTGACCAAAAGAAAAAACATTTCTATTTCAGTTTGACTCATTTGAGTACTTCAAATAAGTAACTTTCATCTAAAGTCTTTCATCTAATATTTATATTTTATTCTATTTCAACTATTTAAAGGTTTAATAGCTTTTTAATAGTTTAAGTTTTGGTGAAAATAGCATGTTTCTCACAGTGTTGTTAAAAGGCTAAAATTATTTTACAGACAAACGGTAAATAATTAATTACTGATTAAGGATAACTTTATGACAAATGTACATTTTTGAAAGAGTGAAAAGTTAATATATATATATATTTTTTTTTCAGTTAATGTTTATGTAATTTCAAGTAATTTCTATATGGTTTTAGTTTTAGTTAACGATAATAACCCTGCCTTGAGCACACCTGACTATAGCGATATATTGATTTCACTGGTGATATAAAATTTAGCAAAATTCTGACAATTATAATGTGCTTTCTATTTGGCCATTATGTTTCCTAAAATGATCCTTCCTTATCTCATGAATACGAGAGCGTTCTCCCTCATGTCGTTCCTAACATAAATGATGACAGAATGATCATCTGGGTGAACTGTCCCTTTAAATCATGTTCCTGTTCTTACTGTGAATCATTCATCTTTATACTAAAGAAAAATATGTTTGCCTTCATAATCTTTCATCAAAATGCAAACCTTGCTTCACCTCTGATACGACTTTCCATTTCGACCAAAGTTAAAAGTCCCTCTTATTTTACAGCCAATTA
The DNA here is from genome assembly GCA_029959095.1 of Rhinichthys osculus. NCBI lineage: Eukaryota > Metazoa > Chordata > Actinopteri > Cypriniformes > Leuciscidae > Rhinichthys > Rhinichthys osculus. Next base: position 37,259,381 of record JARWKJ010000019.1, on the reverse strand, counting down.
AATTCATTCCATTTTATTCGATTTAACGATTAATGACTCAACTATTAAAGGCACAATATGTAGGTTTTTTTCGCCACAAGAGGGCGCAGTTTCCAACAATAACAAAGGCGTAGGTTGATGACGCAGTGATGAGCTGAATGATGGGACTTGCTGTCAAGCTGATGGATCTAATAATGTTTATGGATGAGTGCAAACGTTCATGTTTTTTAACATTACAGTGGTATGAAGCAGGTCGCGATTGCTAAAGAGACAGATATCACACACGAGTCCCGCGGATATAAAGGAATAAGGACATTTACCGAACTACCCAAGTGCTGGATTACTCACACAGGTCAGTTTATTAGACGAATTAAACTTGTGAGGTAACGCAGCGCTGCTTCACTTGGTCTAACAGTTACACTATCACACTAAACGGCATTTAAATGTGTGTTGAAAGTTATAATGTTATTGTTATACTATACGTGTTAGTTCGTTTGCTTTAACGTTACTAAACTAGCAGTAAGCTAGATCAACATTAGAATAACATACTGACCATATTCTAACATTTCATCATGTTGAGCTAACGTTATATAACATTGATTTGTTTTATGTACATTTGCTCACCTGTCTAATAAAGCTGTGAAGCTCTGTCGAGTCCAAGTTAGTCGCGGACGCTAGCTCTCGACATCTCAAAAACGCCACGCTGATATTGATCCTCATTTTAGTTCTCCTTGTTTGTCCCAAAGTCTGCTTGCCATGGTCTGTTTGAAAGAAACAAGAACTGCGTGCCGCTAAACGTTACGCACTACGCAGAGCGCGGATATTGCGTCATTGACAGGCGACATTTTTTTCCCGGGACGGCCACTTATTTAAAATTGGAATTTCTCTGAAATAATAAATCTTTGGAGACTTTTGGAATATTGTAAGTACACAACTGCAGGAAATATATCACACTGTGCAAGTGATTTTTGGATATTTTATTACAAAATTCTTACATATTGTACCTTTAATTTGCCATAATTTAAAAAAGTTTTCAATGTGTTCATTTATAGAGGAAAACAGTGTGTTAAAAAAAATCTTGGTTACTGTTGTAACCTCTGTTCCCTGATGGAGGGAATGAGACGTGGTATCGATGACTGACACTCGGGGTCATACTTGGGAGACCCAATCACCTCAAAAATTGTCAAGTGGAATTTGCATGCGCCACTCCCCCGGACATACAGGTATAAAAGGATCTGGTGTGCTTCCACTACTTTAGATTTGTGCTGAGGAGCCGAGACAGTGTCCCTGGTCATTTCAGCGTTGTGGCTGGAGGGACCCCACGTCTCGTTCCCTCCATCAGGGACCGGAGGTTACAACTGAAACTGAGACGTTCTATATCTGTCACAGAGGACAGTACTTAGCATGAGAATAGGTCCCTTTAGCCGGTGTTTTGACCTTTTTTTATTTTAATTCACAGCTGTGCGGCCCAGAAGAAGGGCTGGAGAAAAGGAACACTATCATCACATGCTGCCTGAAGGAAGGTTAACGTGGAGTACCACACATGGACAGAAGTCTCCGTGGTAGGTCCTACCTGAAGAGGGAGGCACTTCTACAAGCGCAGTGACTTGGCGGCAGAGACGGGACTCTGTTTAGGGGAAGACACGGGTTTACCTTCAGGGAATTACTACATATAGAGCACATACCTCTAGTACGCAGGCTGACCAGAAGGGGCATGAATAACAAGTACTGGGCCTGGCTTTGAATTCTTCAGCCAAATTCAACTGCCGTAGGGTGCTGAAAAGTAAGATACATCCAGGGTTTGCTGGTCCAGGGAACTCATATGGACAAAGAAGTGCACATTATTCCAACAGGGAGGGGAAAGGCTCTGTATGCAAGTGGTATACCCTGCACGTTTCCCGCAACTTACCTGTTTGTACCCAAAGGGAAACGGGACAAAACTGGCACAACACGGAAAATGTAAAATCTTGCGAAGGTATTGGGTGTAGCCCAGCCTTCTGCTCCACAGACGTCTGTTAGAGAGGCGGCATTTGCTAGAGCCCAGGACAGCCACACTTCTTGTGGAGTGTGCATGCACTCCTAAAGGGCCCGGCACGCCTTTGGGCCGGGTATGCAAAGGCATTGGCATCCACAATCCAGTGGACCATCCTCTTTTTGGAGACAGCCTTCCCCTTCTGCTGTCCCCTAAAAAAGAAAAAGAGCTGCTTAGAGCTTCTGAAGCTCTGTGTGCAGTCCAAGTAAACATGCAGGGTGCATCCTGGACACAGCAATCACCCCGAGGTAGTGCTTGCAAGTTTCCAGCTTAGTCCCTAAAAGGGGTACTGGGAACTTTGGGCACATAGCCTGGCCAGGGTCTCAGAATCACGCGAGAGTATGCCGGACTGAACTCAAGGCACGTTTCTCTGACAGAGAACGCCTGCAAGTCCCCAACCCTCTTGATCGAGGTGAACACTGTCAGGAGCGCCATCTTCAACGAGGGCAAGAGGGCCCAGCAAAACCATAGAGAGATCCCATGAGGGAATAGGTCATGGCCTAGGAGGAATCACCCTCTTGGCACCTCTGAGGAACCTGATGATCAGTTCATGCTTTTTTGGAGACAGTATGCCAGTCACATACACTTTCATGGTGGATGGGGATAGACGGCCTTCCAACCTCTCTTGAAGGAGAGCACTGACCCGAAAGCGCGTCTTTGAAAGTCTTCCCCTCGAAAAGAACACCAGTTTGCGAACAGACTCCACTTCAAAGCATACAGCCGCCTCATAGAGGGGACTCTGGCTTAAGGGATAGTGTCTATAATTGCTGGTGATGGGCCATTAAGGTCTACTGCATCACGTCCAGAGACCAGACGTGGAGGCTTCAGAGGTTTGGGTGCAGGTGTCAAATTGTGCCCCATCTTCACCAGGTAGGGGCTGTAGCAATGATTATGAGGGAGCATTCGTCCAGGGCAATGGGAGCATTCCTGGAAAGCGAACCGGTCTACCTGCATTATGCTGAATCAACACCAAATCAGCTGGACCGCCTAGGGATGGAGTCTCCACTCCCCCTAAAGTGTCACTTGTCGTGAAAGCAGACGGGGGGGCGGTGCTTCGGCATCCTAAAATTGGCAATCGCACCGAGTCAGGATGTGTTTAATAGCAACCGTCTGCTTCTTTACTGCCGAGAACGGCTTGGCAAATTCCTTGACAGTGTCACCGTAGAGGCCAACATGCGAAATGGGGGCGTCGAGAAAGCAAACTTTGTCTGTGTCCCGTATCTCAGCAAGGTTCAGCCAGAGATGCCGCTCATGGACCACCATAGTGGACATCGCCTGGCCGAGAGCCCGCACCGTGACCGTCGACGCTCATAATGCGAAGTCTGTCGCCGAACGCAGTTTTAGCATCAATAGTCTGATGGACCTGCAAGATGGCCATGGCATGCAAGGCAGAAACAGCCAGTCCAGCGGCACTGTAAGCATATGCCGTTAGAGGGAAAGAAAACGTACAGGCTCTGGATGAGAGTCTAGGACGATTCCGCCAGGTGGCAGCGTTTTGTGGGCATAAATGCACACCAATGGAACCTCCATGTACAGTGGCTTCCCCAACAAGGAGGGTAAGAGCCGAAAAAGCGGGACCAGGCAATAAAAGGTGCCCTCCACGACTTCAGCTCTTCATGTACTTCTTTCAACTGCGAATGCTCGGGACAGGGTGGAGGGTTCTCCGCCAGCCCCATGCTTGCGACGGCTTGGGCAAGCATGGCCGCCAACTCTGCATCAAACTTGGTCTGGAATACCACACCTGAAGGTGGTCCACCTGAGTCTTCAGCATCGGAAGACATTTGCCCATCCCCGATGCTGTGATCGATAATTCGTCCCCATCTGAGAACTCGGCTGCATGTGATGCAATCTCAAACTCATCCGGGAACTCCACCAGGCGCAATGTGCAAGAGGAGAAATGGGAGGTCTATGTGGATTTACCCTGTGAAAAAATTCCAATTGTTGCCCTCAGATCGCCCTGAGCACTAGATGCCGTGGCCTTGTGCATTATAGAAGGACTGGGATGGGAAGCAGCTGAGGTCACTCCTTTTACAAGAAAATAAAGTCACGATCGCGTGCCATGGTCATGTTCTCGCAGTAAGGACATGAACTATTCACAAACGCTGTCTCAATGTGGGTCCAATCCAAACAAGTTCAAAGACAAAGATCGTGACCGTCCTTCTCAACGAGGCCAATGGAAATGAGCTTGTGTGTAGAAGAATCCAAATGACTGGATGCAAGCCAGCTACCTTTATACCCGTATATCCGGTGAAGTGGCGCATGCAAATTCCACTCGCCAATTTTCATTGGCCTTTTCTCAAAATATCAGAGTTGATTGCGGCTCACAAGTATGACAATCAGTCATTGACACCAAGTTGAAGTGATTGACAGATATGGAAACCAGTGATACTTGAACCAGTGATACCAGTGATACTTTATTTATATACTATTACAGTATTTTGAAGTAGCTTTTATTTTGATATGTTGATTTTCATTTTCATACGTTATTTGTTTTATTAAATATATCTATTTATCTTTCATTAAATTTGTATTTAATTTTCAGTCATTTTAGTAACACTTTATAATAACTACACGCTGTTACGTTCCCCTGTTTCTTTTACTAATGTTTGGCTGCTTGGCAGTATGTTTTTCCATTTGTTATTGTGTGCAGGTGTGATCAGGTAACGAGTGGGCGGAGAGACACCCTTTAAAAGCTGAGGGACTTCGTGCAGAGAGGAAGGAGAGGAGGGAGAGACTTGTGTACCGGCCACCACGCCTATTGTTGATCTTCCTGCAATGTTTTGCTCTGTTGTATTCATTTCCCAATTTCAGTTTTGTTTGTAATTTACTCAATTGTTTAATAAATCCCCTAGACAAACGAGTACAGCTGACTTTGCGGTCACTTTATGTTGTGGCCAGTGTGCCTGATCATAACACACGCTAATAATTATTAGTTAAGCATGAGTAAACAGTTAATTCATCATTCATAAAGCATTAATAGACATTAATAAGCAGTTTATAAATACAGCTATAAATGCTTTCTTCTTGATTTACAAGCATATCTATAATTTATTTAATAATTGTATTTTCATCCTTTATTAATGATCAATTTATTATTTCTAAATGAATAATTGCATTTTTTATAAACCAGTTATTTAAGAGTTTTCAGTGGTTCATAAGATTACTTAGAACGTGTAAGTAAATGATTAATAAACTATTTAAATGTACATTCATACATCTTATTATTCAGACATATAGTGATGGTTACTTAGTGTGTTAATAAATGCTTTATTAACATGTATTTATGCTGTAATTCGGGTAGTTATAAAGCATTTAGTAGTGGTCAGTTAACTATGTTTGTGAGCTCATCTAAAGTAAGGACTATTCATGCCTTGTAAAGCATTTATAAAGGAGATTTAAAGGCTGTTAAATATTTCTATGTTCTGTATCACTGTGTTGTGTTTGTTACATTTTACTGTTTAGAAGATTGATGCGCCTTCAAATCTCCTTTATAAATGCTTTACAAGGCATGAATAGTCCTCACTTTAGATTAGCTCACAAACATAGTTAACTGACCACTACTAAATGCTTTATAACTACCTGTATTTACTACATTTACTTACACTTTCTAAGTGATCTTATGAATGACTGACAACTCTTGTTTGTAAATAATGCTATACTTCATTTAGAAATTATTAATTGATCATTAACAAAGTATGAAAATACAATTATTAAACGCATTATAGATATGCTTATAAATCAAGAAAAAAAGCGTTTATAGCTGTATTTATAAACTGCTTATTAATGTCTATTAATGCTTTATAAATGATGAATTAACTGTTTACTCATGCTTAACAAATAATTAATAGCATGCAGTTATTATAAAGTGTTACCTTATATGGTTATTCTATTTCAGCTCTTAAATTGTCAAAAAAACTATTTTTAATAGTGTTAGTTTTATTGAAATCAGCATGGTCCACAGTGTGGTTATTGGTAATTGTTTTTATTTTGAATCTACTGGTCAAAACAATGGATCCTCTTTTTTAACTTTTAAGCCATTTAAAACAAATACATAATATACAAGATATATACTGAAAGCATAAATTACAAGATATATACTGAATATCATCAAGGCTAAAAACAAATTGAGCATGACCATTAAAACATTTCACAGACAAAAGGTAAATAATTAATTACTGTTTATGGATAATTTCATGAGAAATGTAAATTTTTCAAAGAGTGAAATTTGATATTCTGACTTAAATGAAACGCGTTATCTTAACCAACAAACAAGGCATGATAAAAACACAGGAATTAAGCTCACCGTGTTTGAAACAGCTGAGAACCGGACGTTTCGTTCACGGTCGATGGTCTGGTCAATAATGATAAGGCTGGCTTGCTCGGATGAGCAAAGTTCATTTTAACTCAATCAACTGGATTTCAGTTTACCCACTCATTAACCTTGGATTTACGCTTTTTCCAGATACTACAAACGGTGACAAATGTCTCCAGATTGATCCAGTTAAGAAAAGCAATGTTTCTGGGTTTGCAAGGTTAACCTAATGAGAAACACACACAGCGTAAAGCCGCGTGATGTCACCGGCAATGACAATGACATAGTCAAGAAACACATTCAATATGAACAATATCTGAACACATGAAGTGTAAATGTAACCCTACAGAGACACGTCGAGCTGCTCGTTCCTCCTCAGGCCACAGGAGGCGGCGACTGCTCCTCTCGCTCTTCTTGATCCCATTCCGTCTGGAGTTCAGAGGAGACTTCGGTGAACAGATGATCCCAATCCCAAGCAACATCCTCCTGAAAACCCATCATAGGAAATTCATTAAGAGAGAGAGGCTGGGAAGAACGAGAAGTACAGTGGCTTTAAAGGGACACCTACAAATTCATAATTTACTTACACTCATGCCGAGTAGGGGTGGGGGAATAAAGAAATCGATTCTTAGATGCATCGCAATGCGGACGTGGACGATTCTGAATCGACAAGAGCAAGACAAGAGCCACACTTTATGCAAGTAGGGGCTCCAGACTGCGACCAAATGGGCAACCACGTTGTGCAATTGATAAGAGCTGCAACTTCTGCTACATACGATACAAGAAACATCAAACGAAACGAAAGTTACGAAACCGCGCTATTCGTTTGAGCTTCCGAGCAGCGTGAGCGGGGAACAGGTTTACTCGTGAGCCAATCTCAATCACGCGACACTGTTATTACACAGCGCTGGGAGATCCAGGGAGAAAGAATCTTTTTTTTTAAGAATCTATGCATCCTCTGTAAGGAAACAACGTGATGTACTCAGCAGTTCACAGTGAGCATGTCTGTCAAGATCCAAGAATGAAAAACAACAATAAAATTATCAAAGGGGTAGGAGTACATGAGTTTTACTTCTTCCTACTCCTTTTTGTACATGTAAGTAGAGTTTTTTTTTTTTTTTTAAGTACTGGAAAGTATGGAGTTTTATTTTGTTGTTCATATGTTTTTTTACCAATTTTTTTTTTTCCTGTATTTACATGTTCAAAATAAAGATATCAATCAATCAAGAAAGTAGAGTCGAGGACACGGGGTGCACTACATTCAACTGAGTTTCTCAGGAAAAGCATCAACTGCAGGACTTTTAAAAATCATTTTGATAGTTATTATTGTCCTTGTCGTAATGGACTGTCATTGCATACACTACCGGTCAAACGTTTGGAATTATTACGATTTTTAAAAATGTTTTTCTCTTCTGCTAAAATGTTATTACAATGTAAAATATCTAAGTGAATATGAATTATAAAGTGTAATTTATTCCTGTGATCAAATCTGAATGTTCAGCATCATTACTCCAGTCTTCAGTGTCACATGATCCTTCAGAAATCACTCTAATATGAGGATCTGATGCTCAAGAAACATTTATGATTATTATCAATACAGTTGTACTGCTTTATATTTTTGTGGAAACCGTGATACACTATCATTCAGTGTAAGAGGTAAGATAAAAAAAAAAAAACATTATTCATCAAGGATGCATTAAATTGATTAAAAGTGACAGTAAAGACATTTATAATGTTACTAAAGATTATATTGCAAATAAATGCTGTTCTTTTGAACTTTCTATAAATAAAAAATCCTGAAAAATAAAATGCATCACAGTTTTCACATGAATATGAAGCAGCAAAAAAATCAATTTTGACATTGATAATACTAATAAATACATCTAATCGTATTAGAGTGATTTCTGAAGGATCATGTGACACTGAAGACTGGAGTAATGATGCTGAACATTCAGCTTTGACACAAATAAATTACACTTTACTATATATTCACATAAAAACTGATTTTAAATCATAATAATATTTCTCAATATTACTTTTTTACTGTATTTTTGATCAAATAAAATGTAGCCTTGGTGAACATAAGGGACTTTCGAAAACTTTTTATTTTTTTTTTATCATAATGATTGCAAACGTTTGACTGCTAGTCAGTATTTAAAAGAGTAAAGGTACTTCAAAATGTCTTATTTTGTGTTCCACAGAAGAAACACATACGAGTATGTAATGACATGAGGGTGAGTAAATGATGACTGAATGTTCATTTCTGGGTTGACTATCAGTGTAAAACATTGTGAGAAAGTATGAAATGAAGAATGCTGGTCCTGATTTCATAAATCTGCTGGTCTGACCCTCTTCCACGCCCTAGAAAGAGCCGGACCAACGCTATATTTACTCCTAGAGCTCACCTCTCTCACCTCCTGCTCCGGGGCTAAAACCTTCGTGAGCAGCTTCAGGTCAATCTCTCCATCCTGGAAACATTCAATACAAGCAAAACATTGGGCAAACAATTACTGATAATACTACAGCTATGCAATCTAATCCCAGGTCAGCATATTCACCCCAGAATACTGTAGGATGGGAAGGATCCTCTAAAATGATTCAGAAACTTTACGCTGCTTTACAAGAGAGTCAGCAGTCTGTGTTGTTGTTTAGGAATGATGGGAAGAGTGAGTGTCTCACCAGGGTCTGGAAAGCAGAGTACTTCATGAGGTCGTTGTCCAGGTCTCTGTAGGTCATGACTCTGTTCACCTGGATACTGAGGACAAGAGAGAACTATAAACACGTCATCTTAAAGGGACAGTTCACCCAAACATGTAAACTCTGTCAGTAATTACTGTCCCTCATGTTGTTCAACCCCATAAGACTTTCGTGAACGACGTGAACTCAATAGTTGAATAAGTCGTTATTTTGGGTTTCTTTGGCGCACAAAAGGTATTCTGGTCGCTTGATAAACTTAAGGTTGAGCCACTGTAGTCACTCGGACTATTTTAACAATGTCTTTACTAACCTTCTGGGCCGGCAAGTTTCAATTACAATAGAAGCCTATGGAGGAGTGGTCCAGCTCTCAGATTTAATCACAAATATCTTAATTTGTGTTTCGAAGATGAACAAAAGTCTTACGGGGTTGAACAACATGAGGGAGAGTAATTACTGACAGAGTTTTCATTTTTGGGGTGAACTATCCCGTTAAAGACTAGATTGTACTCCCTTTAAAATCGCTGATAGACAACCAGATGAAATTCTTTGAAACTTTTCAGCACTCAAATTAAATATCGATTGAAACTTTGACAAGATGAAAATATTATGACAAACCATCACACGCTAGACATCCTAAAACTATTTCACCTTTAACACTGACTTAAGATATGAATTAAATATGTTTAGGGCAATCACTATGTTTGATTTTGGTTTCATTTTCCATTTAGCTTTCTAAAGGCAGGTCCGAAATCAGAGACTAATTGTGATTATTTTATTCCATGACAGCTCTAGATTAGCACAATTAACTACTCAAGATTACTTGTTTAATTTGCACTTTGTTGTTTGTTAAGCACAATATTCTCATTAAAGCTGATCTGGAATTATATTTATTGTGAAAAGAATCTGAATTGAAAAAATGTTCATCCTCTTGTTAACCTTATATAAAGTAAATATTTCCCAGATAATATTTTAATAATTTGTTTTGGCTTCAGTACAGTGGCAATATAAAACCAATTATTTTTTATCTGGGAACGGATAACTTGCATATTATTTGTTGTTGCTTATTATAAAAAAAAATAAAAAAAATAAAAGAATAAATGGGTTTGTGTACATGAAAATAAATAGCTGCCTTTGTATTTTAAGAAAGGTGTCCCACATAAGGTAATCATCATATTTGTCCTTTTACTTTTGTGCTTTGTGTTAAAGCCTCAAGGAAATATATATATATATATATATATACAGTGGTGTGAATAAGTTATTACCCCCATGCTAAAGTTGCCTAAAAAGAGGAATAAAAAATCATCTTTTGGAAATTGATCTTAATGCCTTAATTAGAAAAATGAGGAAAAATCCAACCTTTAAGGACACCAATTTTCTTTGTGTATGAATAATGTATCATAAATAAATAAATGTTCTTCCTTAAAATACAGGGTGCATAAGTCAGGCCCCCCCTATGTTAAATTCCCATAGAGTCAGGCAGATTTTTATTTTTAAAGGCCAGTTATTTCATGGATCCAGGATAATATGCATCCTGATAAAGTTCCCTTGGCCTTTGGAATTAAAATATCCCACATCATCACATTCCCTTCTCCATACCTAGAGATTGGCATGGGGTACTTTCCATAAGATCATCTTTCAATGCAAATCAAACCAGCTATTAGGCTAACTGAAATAACACCATGCCAATCTCTAGGTATGGTGAAGGGAATGTGATGATGTGGGATATTTTAATTCCAAAGGCCAAGGGAACTTTATCAGGATGCATATTATCCTGGATCCATTAAATAACTGGCCTTTAAAAATAAAAATCTGCCTGACTCTATGGGAATTTAACATAGGGGGGGGCCTGACTTATGCACCCTGTATTTTAAGGAAGAACATTTATTTATTTATGATACATTATTCATACACAAAGAAAATTGGTGTCCTTAAAGGTTGGATTTTTCCTCATTTTTCTAATTAAGGCATTAAGATCAATTTCCAAAAGATGATTTTTTTATTCCTCTTTTTAGGCAACTTTAGCATGGGGGTAATAACTTATTCACACCACTGTATACTGTATGTATTCTATTTCACTGTTTCTGAACTCCTGAAACGCCTCCATTGTAGTCTTGAGTTTCTTCCGGGAACGAACACGTCACAATATTCCTCATTATAATAATTAATACGCAGAATAAAGGGGCGGGGCCTGGTTGAGTTAGTTAGTAGTGTGTTAAACTGGCGGTTATGGGAAGGGGCGGGACATTTCACAAACACACTCGAAACGCTCGACCAATCACAACACACTAATCCAACCGACCAATCAGAGCACAGTGTGCTTACAGAAGGAGGGGCTTCATAGAGACAGGAAGTAAACAGAGCGTTACTGACAGACTGGGAAGAGAGGAGCCGCAAAAATGGAGAATATGAGGAAAATAATCAACATTCAAACAGGAAAACCTGTTCTAGTAGAGCCTGAAAGACTAGTGAAAAAGTGCATAATAGGTCCTCATTATAATAAAGTTTTTTAGCAAGATCCATCTGTCAAATGCTCAAACATTGGACTCAATTGGACATGTTTCAGGATGATGTCACTATTGTTGTATGATGTCACTCATTCACCATATGAGATTATTTTAGAAGATGAGTATCAGTTGATACCTGGGTGGAGCAGCGATCTGCATGGTGAGATCTTCGTCTTGAACCTCCTCCAGGTCTGGAATCACTGGGATGTCTAGAACAAGTAGGTGAAATGCATTTTCCATTGAACTCTAACAAGACATGTAATATAGTAGCTACTCCTACTGTAAAATAGCTGCCATTAAAGGGATACTCCACCAAAACAAAGGAAAATTCTCTTATCATTAACTCGCCCTCACGCTGTCATGCTTTGTGTTCATGCTTCATATGAACACAAACAGACATTTTTAGAACAATAATCCATCTCTGTTTCTCCATATAAAGCACATGGATGGGGCCCTCAAAGTTGACGCTTCATAAACCACACAAAACAAACACTACTGTAATGCATTCGAAACCGCATACAACAACTAAATTAGCTTGATAGGAAAAACAGCAAACAAGAACACGGCCATAATAAAACTAAATAAATACAAATGCTTTATATACCAAAATATTATGACCTGCACCTGCCTATTTTATTAATAAACTTGATTCAAGCCCAAGCAAGTACTATTACTATGGTCAAAAATAGTGAATACCAAACGCCTCTGGCTTGCTTTGTTGGGAACACGTAAAGGAGTAGTTCACTTCAGAATTAAAATTTCCTGATAATTTACTCTCCCGCACGTCATCCAAGATGTTCATGTCTTTCTTTCTTCAGTGGAAAAGAAATAAAGGTTTTTGAGGAACACACTCCAGGATTTTCTCCATATAGTGACTTCAATGGGGTCCAACGGGTCGAAGGTCCAGATGTGAGTTTCAGTGCAGCTTCAAAGTCTCGACACGATCCAGCCGAGGAATAAGAGTCTGATCTAGACAAACCAGCCGACATTTATAACAAAATACACATTTATATACTTTTAACCACTAATGCTGGTCTTGCACGAGCTGTGATGCGACACACATTACGTGATCAGGTTGAAAGGTCAAGCGTGACGTAGGTGTAAGAACCGACCCAGTGTTTACAAAGCAAGCGTGCAAAGACAGTCAAACGCCATTTACAAAAAAAAAGGAAAAAAGAAAGGTAAAACAACGATGTCAGACGATTTTGAAGTTGGAGGAGAAAATGAGAGTTGTGTGCCCTACTCTACATTTTCCGCCTGACCTTTTCAACATGATTATGTAGCACACGTGTCAAATAATATGGCACTTGTTACTAGTATCAACCATAGGCCAGTAGGTTCGACTATGGAGGTGTAATGAAGACAACACTGGTTAAATGATAAAGTAAATCTTTGTATTTAAATGAACTATTAGAAATAATTGTTGATATTAAGAAAAATAAAAATAAATCAACAAATTGTGAGTTTTTTGCTCAATATCAAACCACAGTTATATGGATTCAATTCAATTCACAATCAATTAACAATTTCACTTGACTCAGTTGTTTGTTCGATTAGTTGGGTGCACCCTCTAGGCTATAAGGATATCCTAGAATACTACACTTTCAATATCAATATCAAATACAACCCCATACACATTTACAAATGGTCACAATTGTAAATTTGACAGCTCACTGAATCACATGCAAAAATAACTCATCCGAATTGAACAAGATGCATACAACAGTTCAGAAGAAACAGTTAAATGAATCAGTTCAAAAAACTTGTTTGAACTAATCAGTTCAAAAGGGTTGAATTCGAAAAGTTCAGTTCAAGTTCGTTAGAGGATCCGATTCAAAAGATCCGATTCAAAAGATCCGATTCACTGATTCAGTTCGGAGAATCCAAAGTTCCTTAGAACCATGGAAAAATGATTCTATAGTCCAAGGGAAAAAAATCGGTTGTGCAGGGAAATAAAATACTCTGAGCAGTCTTGCAAAAACGAAACTCAGTCCTGTTTAGAAAAAAAAACTAGCAGGCAATCAGAACTCTCCTACCCAATTCCACAGGTGTTCGTTTGAAACTCAAATCTTGCATCGTTCAATGTTCATCTCGCTGGGAAGGCTCGCCATCTTGGGTCGTCACGCTGAAATGAACGCAGTTCCAGCGTAGTACAAAAAAAAAACCCGACCAAATCCAAAGAACATAGATTATATAAATGTCTCTTTTTCAATCATATCTGACGATCTTAACTTTTACAATCAAAGTTATGCTGCTGCTCGTCTCACAGTAACGCAGATAAGTAAAATGGCTTCCCCCATACAGCAACTAACGTGGTGGGGCGGGACATCAACATAAATCTCACGCAATTGGACAATCATTAAGATGTCAATCATCACACTGACATGGATTTCTTTTTTCCGATTTTATAATTTTTCTTACACTCTTTACTAATTTCTGATTAGTTTTAACAGCTCTTTATTTAATTCCTTTTTATAATTCAATCGTAAAATTATACAGGGTTACATTCTCCCCTCTTAAAGATAAGCAAGTCTCTTTGCGTTTTGTCCTTTACTTGACCCTTCAGTACTCTAGGGCAGCACTAAATCAGTTATAGGTAAATCAGGACTCATTGAATTAACCACTGCCTCACTCAATGACTGGAACAAGTTTTGGACTACTGAGGTAAGGGGATTACCTAACTGTGGGTAATGGAATTTCTTTGGAGGTTTTGGGACCCTGTTTGATCTTCTTAAATTTTGATCTACGCTTGATCTTGCATATGCATTAACTTGTTCTGTTTCTTCTTCCAGATCATGAGCATCCGTGGGCATATCTTTTTCCTCCTCATCACCAGCTGGATCGGATGATGGTAAGTATCCTCCTTCAATTCCATTTCCTGTTGGTACAGTTTCTGGTACTTCAGGATCTGTAGGTTCATACATTTCTGTCACCTCTCCTAAACTTTCATCCAATGGAAGAATGTTAGCTGGACTGTTCACAGGCTGGGGGAATTCTGTTTCATGAGGTAAATCTGGTTCCTGAGGTAAGTCAGATCTCGGAGGCAAGTCTTTTTCTTTTCCATCATCCACTTTTGACTTTGTGGTGTCATATGCATAGGTAATCTTTGTTTTTCCAATAGGAATTCTACTGAATATGCAAATTTCATCCTCTGAATCCGATTGTTCCTCATTTAACAGTTCTCTCTGTCTTTGGCTTCGTGTCTTCGGCTTGGAGATGTTTACTGGATCAGGAACACTCTCCTCAGAAACACTCTCCTCAGAAGAAGTAAGGAAACCACAAGGTAATAGTAGATCCCTGTGCAACACTCGTAAAGGAACATCCTTATCTTGTGGACAAACTTTATAAACTGGCAGGTCTCCTACTCTTTCCACTACTATATGGATAGTAGACTCCCACTTGTCTGCGAGTTTATGTTTTCCTCTGATTCGGACGTTCCTCACTAGAACTTTATCTCCCACTTCAAGAGTTGACTCTTTCACTCGTTTGTCGAATCTGTCCTTATTCCTCATTGCAGACTTTGAAGCGTTTTGAGTGGCAATTCGGTAACTCTCCTCAAGTCTGGCTTTGAGACTCTGGACATATTT
The DNA here is from genome assembly GCA_029959095.1 of Rhinichthys osculus. Classification (NCBI taxonomy): domain Eukaryota; kingdom Metazoa; phylum Chordata; class Actinopteri; order Cypriniformes; family Leuciscidae; genus Rhinichthys; species Rhinichthys osculus. The sequence goes on along the minus strand of JARWKJ010000019.1, from coordinate 37,244,270 downwards.
GGAATGCGACTCATGGACAGGTTTTTCTACGGGTAGCCCAAAGGCTAAATCCACCGGTAGTCTGGGTCGCCTCCCAAACATGAGCTCATAAGGCGTGAATCCAGTGGTCTCATTTTTCGTGCAATTGTAGGCATGCACTAACGGTTTCACAAAGTCGTGCCAATGCAACTTATCCTGTTCCTTCAAGGTACCCAACATGTTTAGAAGCGTCCTATTGAAGCGCTCTACGGGATTACCGCGAGGATGATAGGGAGTTGTCCGTACTTTGTGAATTTTTGCCATCTCGCAAAGCTCTTTGATAAGTTTAGATTCAAAGTCGGCTCCTTGATCGCTTAATATCCTCTCTGGGAACCCATAGTGGACAATGAATCCATCCCAGAGGCACTTAGCCACAGTCCTGGCTTTCTGGTTGTTGGTGGGTATGGCAACTGCATACTTGGTGTAATGATCCGTCATGACAAGTACATTCTGGACATTACTTCGGTCTGGCTCAATGGAAAGAAAGTCTATACAGAGCAACTCAAGGGCTCGTGTAACCTGGATGTTGACCAAGGGGGCAGATTTCTCTGGCAAAGCTTTCCGCTTCACGCACCGATCGCAGGTCTTAATCTTCCTCTCCACATCAGCACTCATCTTTGGCCAATAAAAGCGAGAACGGACAAGGTCGAGAGTGCGATCTACTCCCATGTGGCCCATCTGATCGTGCAGGCTCTCCAGCACCATTGCACGGAACTTAACAGGTAACACCAACTGGTAAGTTGTTTGATCGTCCAACTGTCGTCGTCTGTACAGAACTCCATCCTTTAATTCTAAGCGGTTCCACTCCCTCAACAACAAAGAAATGTCTGGACATTCATACCTCACCGTCCGGCATGGCATCTGGCCTTCTTCTAAGTGGCTAATGACTTGGTTCAGGACAACATCTTCCCTTTGTTCACGTTGCAGGTCTATACCAGTTAAACAGGGGACTGCAGACTCATCTTCAGTCAGGTCTTGAGCAAAACAACCAGGAATAACCTCCTGTTCCATTGCCAAGGACTCCACTAGAGCAACAGAAGTTCCACATCCTTGCTGAACCAGATGTTTGTCCCACACAGCTTGTACAACAGCACAGTCCATGACAACACATTTATCTCCACCCAGATGCTTGTCGGCGAATTGCTGTATCCGTTCCAGTTCCTTTTGTGATACCATGTCATTGATCAGCTCACCATGGGGACGTCTTGATAACCCATCGGCATCTTGGTTTTGCTTTCCTGCTCTATAGGTCAGATCGAAGGAGAATGTGGCTAATGCTGATAGCCAACGATAACTTATGGCATCAAGCTTCGCGGAAGTTAGAATGTAAGTAAGTGGATTACTGTCGGTTATGACAGAGAAGTGATTGCCATACAAGTAGTCAGAGAATTTCTCGGTCACTGCCCACTTTAAAGCAAGAAACTCCAACTTATGGGCAGGGTATCGAGACTCACTTCTAGAAAGACCTCTACTGGCGAAAGCTATGGCTTTCTTTTCTCCATCTTGCTCCTGATATAACGCAGCGCCAAGGCCTATGGTGCTCGCGTCTGTGTGTAGGATGTAAGGTAAGGTCGGGTCTGCAAAACCAAGCACAGGAGCACTGGTAAGTTTGGAGATAATGGTGTTGAATGCTTCATCACAAGCCGTTGTCCATCGGCTCCCAAATGACTCTTTTGGGTTAAAATAGCTTCCTTTCAGCTCACTGTTCATGGTCTTACGATTCAGTGGGGCATAACCAGCAGTTAATTCATTTAGGGGTTTCACTATCTTGGAATAATCGCGGATGAACCGTCGATAGTATCCCGAAAATCCCAAGAATGATCTTAGCTCCTTTAGGTTCTTTGGTTTTGGCCAGGTCTTAAGAGCACTGATTTTTTCAGGATCTGTCTGGACTCCTGTCTCCGATATGATATGGCCTAGGTACCGGACTGAAGTTTGGAAGAATTTGCATTTTTCTGGGGATAATTTCAACCCATACTCTCTTAGTCTTCGCAGTACTTTTAGCAGCCGTTCTTCATGTTCCTCAGGGGTCTGGGAAAACACTATTAAGTCATCAAGGAACACCAAGACCTCGGTGAGATGTAGATCCTCCATGCACTTTTCCATCAAGCGTTGGAATGTACTTGGTGCATTGGTAATTCCTTGAGGCATCCGATTAAATTCCCAAAATCCTAAGGGACAAGAGAAAGCGGTTTTGTATTTGTCAGACTCCTCCATTTCTATCTGGTAATAACCAGACTTCAAGTCCAGAACTGAGAACCATCGAGAACCCGTTAAGGCAGAGAAAGACTCTTCGAGGTTAGGCAAAGCATAGGAATCTTTCACAGTTTGTGAGTTTAGCTTTCTGTAATCCACACATAGTCTCACATCGCCATTCTTCTTTCGTACGACTACGATTGGGGACGCAAACGGAGACTCAGATTCCCGGATCACTCCTGACTCTTTTAACTCTTGCAAATGCCGTCTGACAGCAGCCAGGTCATGAGGATGGATAGGGCGTGCCCTTTGCTTACAAGGGGTTTCGTCAAACAGCTTGATGTGATGCTTGACCTTGGATGTTCGACCAAAATCAAGGTCATGTTGCGCAAAGACATCAGACATATCACTGAGCTTCTTATTGATTCTATCCTTCCACTCTTTGGGCAACGGTGAGTCCCCAAAGTCAAAGGTAATCCCTGCTTCGGAACAGCTTTGACCAGCAGGTACAGATTCCACCTCGCGTTCTTGAGGGATGATACTCTCGATGGCATGCACTTCAGCAACCACAGCATTTGGCTGCAGTACTACATCCCGATGCGACTCATTCCGTAGCTGGACAGTCAACTTTTGCGTTGGGAATGGTGGCACTTGAACTACACCTCTTGAAAAAAGAATACCTCCAGGGAGGGAGGAGTTTGATGGGGGCTCCAGAAGAACACATTCTTTAGTGGATAAGCAATTCACATTTGCTTTTCCACAGAGAGCAACGGTCTGCTGTGCTGGAATCACTACGGGCTCCTTGCTTTGTAGTCTCACCAATCCAAGGCATCCATTGGCATTCTGTTTATGCCGTAATTGCAGAGTTTTGAGCACAGCACAGTACCCGTATCGTGGAGAATGGTGTTCAAGGATATTCAAGTCAGAACATTCAGCATACAAAGAATCAAGCGTATTCATCCCGATTAAGACTTGAGATTGGTTTTCTGGTTTGAAGTCAGGAACGACTAGTGCCAGTGTGGAAATTTCAACCTCAGATCCAACCATGTCTTCTGGAAAAGTTATTGGAATTTCAACATATCCTTTGTATGGAACTGGCTGACCATTTGCTCCACTGACCTCAAGCAGAAGATTCAGGGGCTTGATGGGATGATTGATCAAGCAAGCTTGGTAAAAGGACCAAGGAACTGTGGTCACTTGTGACCCTGTGTCAAGTAAGCAATGACATTCAGTCCCTGAGATTTTGACTTGCGCTGTACACTTGGATCCGACCAGACGCTGAATACGGAATTTGTGGTGTGGGCCTGAATTTTCTCTGGGGGGACAACCTTTAGGTTCACTAGTTCCAGTTTGTCCCACAACTGGAACTGTTAGGCGTTTAAAGAAGCCGCACCAACATGACTGTTCTCTCTATCCCACTCTTGTTGCTTCAACCGCAGTTCGTTTCTTTTCTTTTCAACTAGCCCGGGGTTCGGAGAATTTTCGCAGGTTACAGATATGTGGCCATCTTCACCACATCTGAAGCAGTAACCAGGGCGTGGTCTGGATTTCGTGACAGGACCACCGGTTGACTTAAACGGTTGTTTAGCAATAAACTCAGGAGTGCTAGGAGAGGGTGAAGTCTTATGCTTGGGTTTGACAGTCTTTCTGGACTTCGGGAGGGTCAGTGAAGTTAACTGTTCCTTTAGCTCAGCAATTTGCTTCTTCAATTCAGCGGTCTCAGACAACAACTTTGACTCATGAGGAATTTTGCTTGAAATGGCAGCATCTTGGCTATAAGCATGAGCAGATCTAGGGGATGGCTGTGGTTTCTGCTTAGAAGCACTGATGTGGCTTCTCATGCGCAACCATTTCTGTGCACTCTTGTCTTCTCTGGTTCTAAGGGAACGCAGTAAGTCTTGGAAATCGATAGGGTCATCTCTACGAGTTTCGAGACGAAGCTCAGAAATAAGGATGTCATCCCAGCAGCCTCTGCAAAACTGCCGTAGGAGATGATGGTTGCCCTCAGACGATTTTATTCCACCTCCCCTGACTGCCTTGCTCAGAGCAACTTGTAGCCTTTGGAGATAGCTAGATGATTTCTCTCCATCATTCTGAAATGTGTTCATGAACTTTGAGAACAACTCATCACCGTCATCGATTGCACCATAAGCTGCATCAAGCACGTTAAGGTAAGCTCTGGGAGAAGCACGAGGCCCCAAAGACTTGACAATATCAGTGGCAGGAGGTAAGAGACTCTCCATAATTCTCCTTACTCTTTGTAAGTCAGACACAGAAGGGTCATCAAAGAGTAATTCAACATTACAACGCCAAGTGTCATAATCAGATTCATTATTGGGCTGGGGAATTCTCCCTGAGAAAGGGCGGAGCCTAACTACAGCACTGGATGGAATTGCTGCCGCGACTTCGCTCTTAACTATATGCTCCACAATAACTTTCTGCACCTCAGCAGGATTGAGCTGAACGTGACTCATGGTGCCTGACAACTGTTTTTCAGACCTTGGTAAGTCATCTTGATCAAATGTTGGCTCATTGTGAATGGAACAAGGACTCTGGACATTCCTCTTGGATGCATTCTGCTCTTTAATGGAATTGAGCTCATCAAGCGCAGGCTCATCTGCATCCACATCATCTGGAATTAAGGAGCTTGAGATCTGCGAGAGTTCCTCTCGTAGTAAAGCATTGAAGGATTTTCCACTTTGCTTAGCAATGGTTTTCAGGGTGGATAAGTAAGAGGTTGTGGCACCAAAACTCTCCTCACAAGAGTAGACACTGCTCAGGGCTCTTATCTGATAAGTTAAGCTTGGGTCGTCTTTATCTGTGTAGCTAAGAGGTAGAAAGGGACTTATTGATTCAATAGCTGATCCAAAGTTGTACTCTACAATGGTGTGGTCATGATACTTGGACTCAGGATCGTTAATGGGAAGGACTCTTGCGATGGAACCATGACGTTTTAGAAGATCAAGGACTTTTTCATCCTCAAGAGTGTTAATTGGTCCACTGACTAGAAGAGCATTTAAAACTTTGACACTTTCCTTCTCTACTATTTCCATGTTTTCAAAGTCAATTTACTTGCCACACTAATAAACTGGTTTAAATTTCTCGTTTGTTGATTTTTTCCTTTTTGGATGTAAAGTATAAATAAAGCTATTAATTACACCTCCTGGCTGGCTCGCCACTTAGAATGTAGCACACGTGTCAAATAATATGGCACTTGTTACTAGTATCAACCATAGGCCAGTAGGTTCGACTATGGAGGTGTAATGAAGACAACACTGGTTAAATGATAAAGTAAATCTTTGTATTTAAATGAACTATTAGAAATAATTGTTGATATTAAGAAAAATAAAAATAAATCAACAAATTGTGAGTTTTTTGCTCAATATCAAACCACAGTTATATGGATTCAATTCAATTCACAATCAATTAACAATTTCACTTGACTCAGTTGTTTGTTCGATTAGTTGGGTGCACCCTCTAGGCTATAAGGATATCCTAGAATACTACACTTTCAATATCAATATCAAATACAACCCCATACACATTTACAAATGGTCACAATTGTAAATTTGACAGCTCACTGAATCACATGCAAAAATAACTCATCCGAATTGAACAAGATGCATACAACAGTTCAGAAGAAACAGTTAAATGAATCAGTTCAAAAAACTTGTTTGAACTAATCAGTTCAAAAGGGTTGAATTCGAAAAGTTCAGTTCAAGTTCGTTAGAGGATCCGATTCAAAAGATCCGATTCAAAAGATCCGATTCACTGATTCAGTTCGGAGAATCCAAAGTTCCTTAGAACCATGGAAAAATGATTCTATAGTCCAAGGGAAAAAAATCGGTTGTGCAGGGAAATAAAATACTCTGAGCAGTCTTGCAAAAACGAAACTCAGTCCTGTTTAGAAAAAAAAACTAGCAGGCAATCAGAACTCTCCTACCCAATTCCACAGGTGTTCGTTTGAAACTCAAATCTTGCATCGTTCAATGTTCATCTCGCTGGGAAGGCTCGCCATCTTGGGTCGTCACGCTGAAATGAACGCAGTTCCAGCGTAGTACAAAAAAAAAACCCGACCAAATCCAAAGAACATAGATTATATAAATGTCTCTTTTTCAATCATATCTGACGATCTTAACTTTTACAATCAAAGTTATGCTGCTGCTCGTCTCACAGTAACGCAGATAAGTAAAATGGCTTCCCCCATACAGCAACTAACGTGGTGGGGCGGGACATCAACATAAATCTCACGCAATTGGACAATCATTAAGATGTCAATCATCACACTGACATGGATTTCTTTTTTCCGATTTTATAATTTTTCTTACACTCTTTACTAATTTCTGATTAGTTTTAACAGCTCTTTATTTAATTCCTTTTTATAATTCAATCGTAAAATTATACAGGGTTACAATTACGTAATGTGTAATGGTTAAAAAGCATATACATTTTTTTTTTTTTAATAAAATGTCGGCTGGTTTGTCTAGATCAGACTCTTATTCCTCGGCTGGATCGTGTCGAGACTTTGAAGCTGCACTGAAACTCACATCTGGACCTTCGACCCGTTGGACCCCATTGAAGTCACTATATGGAGAAAAAATTTCCTCAAAAACCTTTATTTCTTTTCGACTGACTGAAGAAAGAAAGACATGAACATCTTGGATGACGAGGGGGAGAGTAAATTATCAGGAAATTTTAATTTGAAGTGAACTGCAGTCAGTCCCTCAGCTCACCATCGCTGTCGCCAAACTGCTTTGTGTCTAAAATGTGCATAAGTATTGCTCTAGGTTTACTTACAGGTGCGCACATTGTCCCGTCAAGTTTGTTTTGAATAGATCACAACCTTTGTGACGTACGCAAGTTTCAAGCCACGTTTATAAATGAGAACCCATGTTATTTAAAGAGGCAGAAGGCAAAACTGCATCACACTTCGAATAATAACCACAACGTTTGTTAATAAAATGAACGTGCTTAGTATGAACGGGCCTTTACACTAGCTAACATAACTCCTAGTTTACAGAAACAAATATTGACTTTTCATAATGGACTTATTACAGTACAGGTGAAACTCGAAAAATTAGAATATCATGCAAAAGTTCATTTATTTCAGTACTTCAAAGGTGAAACGAATATATTACATGGACACATTACATGCAAAGTGAGATATTTCAAGCCTTAATTTGTTATAATTTTGATGATTATGGCTCACAGCTTATGAAAACCTTTTCACAATATTCTAATTTTGACTTTATAAGCTGTAAGCCATAATCATCACAATTATAACAAATAAAGGCTTGAAATATCTCACTTTGCATGTAATGAGTCTATATAATATATTAGTTTCACCTTTTAAGTTGAATTACTGAAATAAATGAACTTTTGCACGATATTCTAATTGTTCGAGTTTCACATGTATATCGATATCAACACTTTCAGAACGATGAAAACATTGACATCCAATCAGAATACATCCATTTTTTTTTAAAGACGCAGACTGCAAAACTGCATCACTCTTCTAAAAATAAACAGAACGTTATCGTACTTTGGTGTGAATGCTAATAAAACAAGCGTTAGTATGAACGGGCCTTTTTGTAACTGCTAAGTTTACATAAACAATCATTGACTGTCTACAATGGACTTAATACAGTCAGTTTTATTAACTCGCCAAAGCGAGTGATCGAGCCACAAAGTTTTCCTCTTCGAGACGCGCGCGCGGCCATATGCTACAGCCACTGCTGGGTGTTACCGCGAGTTGCAGCATTTCCCACAATCCCTCCAATCATCACAGATGCTGTCTGTCTCCTCGGCACGGCTCTGTTTATATATTGTGTGTGTGAACCGTTTGATTCCCTCCCTCCTCTCAGTGTTTCTCTCACTCTCGCACTGACATCCTCCTCCACGCTGCCCCCCTGTCACGGAGACCAGGCGGCCATGAATATTCAGTGATCGAGACAGTATCTCTCCCCGCTGTGAGGCGGCGCTCCGGCCAGGGGCTCCCCAGAAACCGACACACACTCGCACTCATCCCGGAGCCGAGCATTTGGGCCCTGTCAGCGCCGGCCACCCTCAGGACCCGTCAGGCCAGAGCGGCGACCTGCGTGTCCACTCGGGCCGGGCCGGGCCGGGCTCCAGGAGCGCAGGCCTGCCTGCGAGCCCATCTGTGTGGGGTCGGAAGTCACGGCGAGGCCTGGCAGGAGCCGCGGTGCCAAGAGCCACGCACCCGCTGCCCAGAACAGTGGGAACCCGCTTTAATTGGCAAAACTCGACAGGACAGAGCGTGGCATCGCTCCCAAAGAAGGACAAACTTTCACAGCCCTTCGCCTCCTCTTTTTTTTTTTTGGACAGGCTTTTGCTGGAGTGCGTTCAGGTGTGGCACGTTCACCAAATCACCGTCACAGTGCTTTACATGGACGAAAGCAGTGCTTTTCTTTATAAAGGAACGTTTTGTTGATCAAATCAGAGCAAAACTTTTGTCACCTTCACCACTTAAAAGTGGAAAAGTTCAAAAACACCAGATGCTTTTATCCGAAAACAAGCGATTCATTTTTACATTCAACCAATGTTGAAAAAAGTAGGTAAGGCAACACTTTTTTTTATTTTGATGGCCCCTTTCTAACATTCTGTTGACTATAAGTAACTTTGCAACTACATGTGAACTAACTCTCATTAGAGTATTAGTAGACTGTCTGCTTAATATCTGCCAACTCTTTACTGTGATGCTTTCTTACAGATAATCTACTGACTATAAGTAACTTTGCAACTATTCATGTCCACTTATTCTAACCCTACTAATACTCTACTAACACTGTGATGAGAGTTAGTTCACATGTAGGTGCAACGTTACTTATAGTCAACAGAATGTGTAAAAGGGACCATCATAATAAAGTGATTGTTATTATAAAACACTTTTTATAATAACTTTGACATTATAAATGCCTCCTTCCATACGCTGCTTGGATTTAGTGGAACATTTTAAAACAGTTGAAAGCTCTTCTATTTAAAGAGGCTTTTAGCTAGACTGTAGGGTGGTCTCATGTGCATTTCTGTTTATTTCTGTTTTATTTTATTTACTTATTTAATTTTTGGATTATGTATTGTACGTCCTCCTTTTGTTGTGAAGCACTTTGTGATTTTTATCTGTGAAATGTGCTATACAAATACATTTTACTTACTTACATCTGTCATTAATAAGGTACTTCTATATAACTAACAAACGTGAATTAGCGCTGTTCATGAAGTCATTGAGCCAGTCTTCATGTTGAGTGTGTGAGTGCAGCGTTTGTGCTCCAGACATGAATGATTCCTCAAATCAGTGTGTTGATGAAGAAGAGTGTGACGCTACTTTACTAAGTGATCAGCTGGACGAATAAACAGGAGAGAAAAATCCCACAGATGCTCATTGAAGGAGGAACCAGAAGATCACTAATGACATTTAATGACATTTGGCAGACGCTTTTATCCAAAGTGACTTACATTGCAGTCCAAAGTACACATTATTTACATTCTTGTCAGTTCTTGCTTTCCCTGGGAATCGAACCCACGACCTTGGCGTTGCAAGCGCCAACGCTCTAAAGGAAAGCCTAAAATGCAAGGTCAGAAAAAAAGTCATCTAGAATACCATCATTTTGAATGAATAGTTAGTGGCATTGAATGAATCGAAAATATAGTTATAATGATTTCAATTGCTCACTGCCATCTGGTATTTATTTTTTCCCTGAGCTCATGCATTCTGGGATTGCCTTCTCCACCAAAGCTGCGTTATGATCTTAAAAAAAACGAACCCACGATGCCTTGAAACACTCCCTCCACACACACACACACACACACACTATCTCAAGGAGATAAACGTGGTCATTTTTAATTCCCTCTCAGACTTCCTGAATCCTGTCACAAAAGCCACGTTCAATTCATCTCCCTGACCCTCATAACAAGCCCCGTTATCCTACATTGATAACTTCTTCCTTTTCTCTCATTTTTAATTAAAGCTAATTAAAAATGCCAGCCTCGTTTAGTCACTGACAAGATTCATCTGTGTTCCTGATACACAAATAAATGCAGGCGCGCACGAGCGCTGCTTCATATTCATGAGCGCGAGGTGACAGCGTCCCCTCATTGCTAAAGCGTCTGGTTCAGCAGATTCGGGCCCCCGCGGACCCGCAGTCAAATCTAATGCTCTTAGAGCAATGACATCAGAAAGCCTTCGCAAACAGGCCGCCGGACCTGAACTTTTACACCCTCCCTGCGTCTGGCCCGATAATGCACCGTCGACACAATCCTCAATGTGAAGCGCCGAGAGGAAAAGCTCTCGCTATGCAAACGCCATGATTAAGCGGCCAGAGAAAACAGCGTTTTGTTTAATGAGGTCGCGATACGACCTGTGACACACAAGGTCGAGGGGGAATCGACACTGACGCGTCGCAGAAACCCGGCTTTGATGCTGATTATATCAAAAAGTCGAGTGTCGCCACGTCTCTACAAGATGACCACATTATTCTCTTGTCTATATTTATGAGTTCAAGCAACTTTCTCACGAGTCAAGGATCGGATTTGGTGAGCGAGCTCATGGGGGCGGGTGACGTTGCTCAGACATCAGTATGATGTTTTATGACTGATGGCAGCATAAGCAACTAGTTATGAGTTTGATATGCGTTTAGTATCATTGATATACCAAGAATGAAATACATTTTTTACATTTTCTCCAAGTTTTAGTCATTTTGTTGTGTTGTTTTGTCTTTCTTTTTTTAGGGCTGTGCAACGAATAATCGCATCCAAAATAAAAGTTTGTGTTTACATAATATGCGTGTGTACTGTGTATAATTATTTTTTATATATAAATACGCACACACATGCATGTATATATTTAAGAAATGTTTGCATGTAAATACTGTATATATATATTTAAATATAAATATTTTATTTAATTTTTTTTTTTAAATATATACGTGCATGTGTGTGTATCTATATCTAAAAAAAAATATTATACACAGTAGTACACACACATATGTAAAAACAAACTTTTATTTTCGATGCGATTAATCTTTTTTAAATATAGTTTTTATTAAGTTTCATCAGTTTATTTACCTTTAGTTATTTTAGTACTTAAACCAAATGCAACTAGCGGAAATAAATCCAGTATATTGACAATATATTAGCAGATGTTGGTTCATTGGTTTATATTTGACATTCATTCACAAATTTCTAAATCTAACAACTTAATTTTCTGTTATCAAATTTGCTTTTAGTGTATTTTTGACACTCAATCAGTAAAGATTATGTATTTGATTGTAGTTTAATGCATTTTCTGGCAGCTGTATCCAGTATGTTATTTCTGCATAATCTCTTTATTTTATCATCATTTAAGGTCTCTTTATCATTAATGAGTGCAGCATTTGGCCTGAAGATGGCATGTTTCGATCGGGTCTTTTAAGCCTAATGTAAGTGCGTTTGCCGCTGGTGTGTGTCATGAAATAATGTTTCAGAATGTGTAATAATTTATCAATCGCAGCAGCTGGAAGCTCACGGGATAAGCCTCTTTATCAGCCCTCTTATGGAATGTCGAACAGTAAATTAGCAGCCATTAGCTTCAGTTCTGTTTGAATTTCATACGGCGTGTTCATGGTGGAGTGAATGTGTTTGAAGTGAACCCGAGCTCCAGGGAATCATCTATACTCACCGCTTTCAGTGTCGGAGCCCTCGGGGGTTTGAGGCCTCAGACGCCGGCTTCACACACGGGGAGAGACAGAGTTAAACACAAGAGAACAGGGACAAATACTCACACACACACACGACGGTTTTATTAATGAAAACTAAGCTTTTTGAAAACGCTCTCCAAAGTGGACAAATTTGAAAACGCTGTTTCGTGCTGTAGTGTGTACTGTCAAAACTGAGGTATTGGAAACCGATGACGTAAGTTTAGTCATGTGACGCATACAGGTGAAACTCGAAAAATTTGAATAGCGTGTAAAAGTTCATTTATTTCAGTAATTCAACTTAAAAGGTGAAACTAAAATATTATATTATATGAGATATTTCAACCCTTTGTTATAATTTTGATGATTATGTCTTACAGATATGAAAACCTTTTCACAATATTATAATTTAGAATTTGGTGTTTTCATAAGCTGTAAGCCACAATCATCAAAATTATAACAAGTAAAGGCTTGAAATATCTCACTTTGCATGTAATGAGTCTAGTTTCACCTTTTTGAATAACTGAAATAAATGAACTTTTGCACCATATTCTAATTTTTCGAGTTTCACCTGTATTGTACCCATAGATACTCATGTTTATAGCGGTATTGTGCCTGTTATGTGCGGTTCACTTTCACACAGTTGCTAAAATATGTTACTTCACACACTCTTCATATCACAGTCCTGCACAGATGACAGAATTCACTCACATTTGCTAAACATGAGCAGTTTTAGTGTTTTAGACCAGACATATAACGGTGAGTGAGAGCGACCGGACGCTTCAGCGAATGCTGAGATATTCTGCTAAATAAAATTATCCTGCCAGAAGAATTATTTTCCCATCTGTATCATCTCAGTGAGCTTCCGTGAGGGTTTACTCATGCGCAGTAAAGGGGAATTTAGCGTTAGGGTTAGGGTTAAAACGTCAGTGTGGACGGAGAGTGTTTTTAAAACGAAAACGGCGTTTTCAAATGTATCTGGATTAATGTAGACGTAGTCTCTCTCACACACACAAACACACAATGTTGCATAGTTTTCTATAGTCAGCTAAATCATGTGAATATATTGTGAATGTGTGTCTTGTCGTCCAGTTCTCGTGGTCTCAACGCTCCTGATAACCACAGGTTATACATGTGAACTCCACCATCATGCCTTTTAATCAGAGTGATTGTTCTCGCATTAACCAAGGACACTTTCAGTATGCCGGTAATTTCCTCCTTAAATCAGGAGCATAAACAAACATGTCCTTTTCTTAAGACTGCGGTTCCTAATCACTGCATGCTAATCTGAATCATGAAGGCAGTAACAGCAGAAGATAGTGAACTCACTCCTCCAGCTCTTCAGCAGCCTGCCGTCTTCCAGACCTGTGGAGGACATCACAAATCAAACTTACAACAATCAACCAGCACAATCACAACTCCTCGAATTCACTCAATCACTCCAAGTGTGTGTATCTGTGTCTAGCGAAACGTCTTCTCCTCTCATCTAGAACTCAGCAGAAACAGACAGCTTTCATTAATCACCATTCATTTTAAAATAATCATTTGTATGCATTAATATGGTGAAGAATAATTTTCACACTGTTTTGGAAAATAGTATAGACTATTTATTTGAACCATTCTTCAGCTCGAGCTTCACGAGTCTTTCTGTGTCAAATCTGACCTGATTTATCAAGGAATAACTTTGATATTGTTAGTAATATTTCAGCTGGACTGAAGCAGCTTCGCTTGATTATCATACATCATTTATTTATGCGTATCAAATATGATCATCAGGCTTTTGAGGAAGGTTTATTAGTTCATCTCTCAATCTTCATTGTATTGCATTGCATTGTATGATTTAAAACTACAGAGATTTGATCATAAAACTAAGCAATTAAATATCAGCTTACTAAGACATTATTGGCAGATATTTATATTTATATGCATTTTATGTAAGTATTTGCTATACTGTTTTAAATATCTCATTGATTTACAAAAAAAAAAGCATCATAATCTTTTTGTTCCTATTAATATCAGCATCTGCACCAAATTGAATATTTTTACTCAGTTTGGGCCTGTGAATAAAACAGAGCTGTTTTTTCCTCCACATTATCAGACTATATTAGCCATAAAAGCCTGATTTATCAAATATGATACTGCATTTTATATATATATATAAATATAAATATTTCAAAAAATATATTTAATTTCTCTCTCTCTCTCTCTCTCTCTCTCTCTCTCTCTCTCTCTCTCTCTCTCTCTCTCGTCTAAACATTCAATAAACTGTTCAATTTTTTTTTTTTTTAACTCCTATTACTATTACTTCATATGTCGGGCTCCACACGTTTAGAGGAGCTGTACTGGAATCCTGCTGGTGTTTAGCGCCATCTAATGGCTCCTGAGATTGACTCTGTTCATTTGCAGTATAATATACTACATCTGTGTGAAATTCTGCTAGAATAATACACATTTCACCAGAGCAGACAAAACAGACTTTAACATTTATGGGTGTTGAAACAAAGGTCACAGAAATATGACCAAACTCTGGCACTAGTGTGTTTTCTGTGTGTTCGAGGGTCTTGAGATGCTGATAGTGAGTTCTCATTACGGCGCCATAAACATGCTAACACTGCCAAGAAAAGTTGTTCGGGATAAAATATATTGTGACAATTTGGCCTCAAAGATTCATCAATAAACTGACAGATCATTTAGTGTCAATTAGGAGTGATAGATCTGCAAATCCTGGGATTTCTGCCGTGGGATTAGTGGGAACAGAGCGCCGGTGATTGAGCACGAGGGGTGACATTGAGATGAAGAAGGAGTCCTTGTCTTCTTCAGAGGGGGCGATTACTTTGTTTCAGAAGCACAATCAATGCGTGGAGAAGGCCTTTAACACCTCCCAGCCGGCAGAATCAAGAGGAGTTTGGCAGCCGTGCAGAAGTGACGCTTTGACCTTTCCGGAGAGTTTGCTTTATCCTCCGGTAACTCAGCCAATGGATACGGGGTTTTCGCAGTGATGCCATACAAGAAAAATATTAGCCGGATTCCCAAAGAACCTTTAGATGAACAGCTCTTAAAAGAACCAGTTTTTCTAAGTGTAAAGAACATTTTAAAAATCTAAAGAACCTTTTTTTCACCATAAAGAACCGTTTGTCCAATGGAAGTTAAAGATTGTTTATGGACTCATCGATGCCCATAAAGATCCTTTATTTTGGAGAGTGAACTTTAATTTCTCCAGTATATGTATATATACAATAACTTGCTATTTACAAAAACATTCAAAAGTTTGTGGTGTGTAAGATTTTTAAAATGTATTTAAAATAAGACTCTAATCAAAATACAGTAAACACCGTGAAATATTAAAATTGTGCATGTGAATATATAGTAAAGTGTAATTTATTCCTGTGATCAAAGCTGTATTTTCAGCATCATTACTCCAGTCTTCAGTGTCACATGATCCTTCAGAAATCACTCTAATATGAGGATCTGATGATCAAGAAACATTTATGATTATTATCAATGTTGAAAACAGCTGCTTCATATTTGTGTGGAAATACTCATACATTTTATTTTTCTGGATTCAAAAGAACAGCATTTATTTGAAATAGAATCTTTTGTAACATTAAAAATGTCTTTACTGTCACTTTTGATCAATTTAATGCATCCTTGATGAATAAAAGTTAATTTCATTAAAAAAAAAATACTGTTATTAAGATTAAAATAAATAGTGATTTTACTATAGATTTTACCATTAAAATCACGAATGCACTTATATACGATATAAAGTTGGGGGGAAAACAACTGTGTCATATGCACCGTGATATGAAGCGTTTTTTCTCAATTAAATACTGTAAAAATTCATAACGTGTCATTTATTGTGATATCAAGGTCTCACCTTCAAAAAATTAGGTTTTAGATATTATCAATTTAGCTCTTGAGAGTACTTAATATTGGATCGAATCACTCATTTTGAACCGCATCTTCATATCTATTAAATAAAATTAGCAACACGAGCTTTACTGATATATATTAAAAAGGCAAACACTCTTCCTGTTGCAGATTCTGTGGTTTTCTCTGACGAGATTCACTATTATGCTAACACTGGAACTAAATGCACACATATGACGCACATGTAAATGTACTGCAGACTTTAGAGCTCATACACACTTTAAAATAGATTATTTTAAGATTTAAAGATTATTATAGCTCGTTTTACAAGAAAATACTATTTCAGTCTTTCTTCTTCAAAATTACATGTTGAATTCAATGTATTTCTTGCCATTTCTTTGTCAATTATTTGTGAAATTGACTTGTGATTTCTGAGGGAAAACTCTTTCTACCACATATTTTTCATTGTACATTGAACGGATTCAGAATGATGTTTTTGATGAGCATGTTTATCAGAGACTTTATATGTTTCTGTTTTCTTACATTAGAGTTTACAGGCGAATTACTGAAATAAATGCTGCCGTTAGGAGGGATCGTGATGTTCATTTAACAGGAGATGATGCCATCATGTGGCCACTGACGGACATTGCTTGCTGTTCCTCGAATGGAGTGAGCAACAAATCCTATAGGACTAGGAGTATTTATTAAAAGTGTTTTACATCCAAAAATCATGCTATAATGATAATGATAAAATAAATACTACCGTAAGAAATGCTCAACTACTGCAGTGATTGCTGGATTGCAAAGACATCTCACACATCATGATGCATGTCCACTTTCCTGTTCGATATTTACATTTATTAATTTAGCAGACACTCTAATCCAAAGCAACCTACAAATGAGGAATACTACAGGCAATTTATCTTTACAGGGTTCGTACAGACACTGTAAAATTAAATTACAGGACTTTCAAGGACTACTTTTTTGTTTTTTTAAGGACTACAATCAGAGATCTCACTAATCAAACAATATCTTTCTTACCTTTATATAAAAAAAAAAAAAAAAAAGGTAAATAGATATAAAAATAAACTAATAAAACAAAATGGTACAACTAAAGTGCAACACATGCAATGACTGCTGTAACTTTAATCATTTAAAGCCTAAAGGACACTTTCCTTATTCAAACTGATTCGACAGACCTGAAGAATGAAAGCTGTATCATACTTGGATATTTATATGAGCAATATCACACTCATAGCCATGCGAAATACCTCTATATCTATATCAGACGGACTGAAGAGGTCGAAAAGATTGTTTTATCAATAAAATTAAACGTTAATTTCACATATATTCTCTTTTCAAGTACCTTTTCATAAATATTGCCTATGGGTTTTCCAGGATTTAAATAAAATAAAAAAAGTCAAATTTAAGCAGCTTGTACGAACCCTGTCTTAAAGAGGAAATAAACACAAGAAGTGTTAGAAATACAAAGTTTCAGACATCGTTCAGAGAATAGAAAGAGAATTAATTATTCTTATTCCATCTTACAGTTTTTTACAATCACTTTGTTACTATTTTCAGAACCTTGATGTCATTTTTCAAAACTCTAGACTCAAAACGGTTATCAAAAGCTAAAATTGCTTTTATTTATTATTAAACAGTGCTTTAATGAAAAAAATTGTGTCCTTGTCTTTAAATTAATTCAATTACAAGTAAACGTTTCTCAAGGATAACAAAATTATCTGCTAATGCTGTAAACTATATAGGAGCCCTAACTTGCACATTACTATAGCATTAAAGCTTAACAACAGAGCCTAGACTTTTAGCCTAAATTCAGTTGATATTGTTTTTAGATATAATAATAATCAACACTCCAATAACAAATTGTATGAAAACATGTAAACTGCACATAAGGCAATTTTTGCAATTTGTTATTGTTATAATAATTTACACAGTTGCTGTTATTTTCATGACAACTATTTTAAACATACATTAAATAATCAAGATATCATAAACAGGTTAAGTAAAATATAATAATATAGGCTAATATATTGCATTTATTTAGTGAAAGAGTTAGCAAACCAGCAAGCTGTGGACACTGAATGATTTGCATGAGGTAAATATAAAGATATGTGAAAATTTAAGCCTTTTATTGTCGTATTTCCGCTGTTGAAACACTGATTGGGTGTTTACACGAGTTATGATGCCTTTCAGTAAGTATACTGTATCTTTCAACATACCTTCGTGTGTCCATTCATGTTTATTCTGTAACTGAGGAAGAGATGATCGCGCTCCGCGCTGCCGCATGCATACAGTGATATATGTCACGCCACATCTAAGAGCGCCAAAACGGCATTTATTGTTTGCATTTCGTGATCAAATAGACATAATTTGAAAGATTACACGTTGCGTATTATCAAAAGTAACAAAACACTGAGCTTATTGCGATTATATGTGGTCAATGGTGGTTAGGCAACAGCCCTGTATTAGTTGTGTACACAAAAAAAAAAAAAAAAAATTAGTTATGTACACATAACACATGAGGTGCATTGAGCCGGGGCTGGGCGGGGCCGCAGGGGGCGGGGCGTGTTCGGTTCGCCATGAGAGTATCGCGATACGTATCGTGGGTGGTGTATCCCGTTTTTTCGGTTCGGTTCTAATATCGTTACACCCCTAGTAAACATGGAAGATTATGTGTCTGATTCCATACAACTATGCATTAAGAGTAACGCAACAGTTACTTATCATTTTGAGCAGTTGTATCAATTGATAGAACATTGTAAGGAAATTAATAGACACTCATTTGAAATGTAATGTGTGAATTGCCTTTTGAAATAGAAGTACTGTGATGTTAAGTTGTGTCATATTGAACAGGTGATTTTTGTTGAATGAACAAATGATGTAAGTTTTATGTGTATGGTATCCAAGCAATTGAAAAAAGTGTTAGAGTTTTGAAAAATGTGCATTTTGATCATTGGTTGTGAGTTTTGTGTCTAGAGTTTTGAAAATGACATCAAGGTTCTGAAAATAGTAACAAAGTGATTGTAAAAAACTGTAGAACAATAATTTAAGGATTATCTGTTTAATAAAATGCTGGACTGAAACACTGCGGTTTAATAGAGTGTGTGTGGAACTGTTTCTTATTGACAGCACGTGTTGAGTCGATGTAGGGCAGAACCGTGTGGGCTTTTAGAAAGGCCATCTCAGGAATCTGGAGGTTTGTAGTGTACTCACTTGGCAGATCCGGTTCCTGCGCTCTCCTCCGCCCATCCTCCCTGCCGGCGGGCCGGTTTCGGTGGAGGACCCTGGGATCAACACACACACTCTCAGTACATACACAGCACAACATCACGTCTCATGTATGAGCGCTCAAACAGATGTGTGTCTTCACATTAACTACTAAACATTTCAGGTAGGCACATCATAGTTTGCTAATGCTAGTATTGAAGAGCACCTGTTATTCTTTTGTCCATGTGCATCTGTCTTTAGTGTGTGATGTTGCTGCTTGAGCATGAAAAAGCTCCAGATATTCTCTATATCAGTGTTTCTGAACTGAAACGCCTCCATTGTAGTCTTGAGTTTCTTCCGGGAACGAACAAGTCACAATATTCCTCATTATAATAATTAATACGCAGAATAAAGGGGCGGGGCCTGGTTGAGTTAGTTAGTAGTGTGTTAAACTGGCGGTTATGGAAAGGGGCGGGATATTTCCCAAACACACTCGAAGCGCTTGACCAATCACAACACACTAATCCAACCGACCAATCAGAGCACAGTGTGCTTTTCAGAAGGAGGGGCTTCATAGAGACAGGAAGTAAACAGAGCGTTACTGACAGACTGGGAAGAGAGGAGCCGCAACAATGGAAAATATGAGGAAAATAATCAACATTCAAACAGGAAAACCTGTTCTAGTAGAGCCTGAAACTACATCAAGACTGTAAAAGGGCATTATGACTATTTTCCATATGTTAGAGTAATAGTGCAGTGATGAAAACTGTGAAATAACACAAATGCAGGTCTGGGAATGATAGAGTGATGAAAACGTGACACAAATGAAAACTCTTATATTTGAGTTTGTTCTGTGTCTAGATCAGGACATTCATCAGGTGCATCCTGGGACGCTTTTAGACAGTAGTGGAGGAGGAACATGTGTCTCCTATAACTATCTGCTACAACTCATTTAGAGCAAATTAAGTAAATATACAAAACAAATAATGAGTAAGTAATTACTAATAGTAAATACACAAAACAAATAATAAGCAAATATATAAAACAAATAATTAATACAATAAATTCATAGGCAGAATTTATATATATATATATACAGTATGTCTATACTGTCACATTTGGTGAATTTAATGCGTCTTTGCTAAATTACAGATTATTCTTTACTCTTTTTTCTTCTTTTTATTTAATCTTACCCTAAACTTTTGGATGGTAATGTAATAATCTGTAACATTCTGATAATAATGATACTAATGATAGTAATGATGCTGAAAACACTTAATTTAAATTGTAATCCTATTTAACAATTTCCCAGTTTTTACTGTATTTTGATCAAATAAATGCAGCCTTGATGAACAGAAGAGACTTCTTTCAAAAACATTAAAACATCTTAATGAATCCAAACTTTTATATAAAGAGCTGGGTTATAATATGTTATGAAATAGCGCTGAAATAAGCGAGTGTAGGACAGTCAGAGCGCGCTGAAGGGGTTTGAGGGACCGGTGTAAGTGTGGGAACCGCTCTGAGCGGGCATGACCCAAAATAGCTTCACAGCAGAAAAAAAACATCTCACTTTATTCTTTCATTCTGAAAATAGTCGTTTGGGCCACGGCAACGGTTCTACGAGCAGCAGAAGAACGGTCCAGCTTTAACGTGACAGAATTCCTCGGGGCACAACAAGGGTGGGCAACACACACGCGTTTGAAAAAAGATATTCTCATTACCAAATTGGGTCTGCAAATAAGCCAGAGCCCTGCAGGAATTCAGTTACTCTCGCATAAGAAACACAGCAGAGCAAATAAACTTCCGTTCCTGGGTTCCTTCAGCAGGGTCATTTGTAAATCCTGATGTCAGGATGGGGGGGGGTCGCTCTGCATTCCACCTCAAATGAGACGCTACATGTCTTTCATGCAATTCGTGGAAAATGGGTCAGCAGAGAGAACAAGGGGAGTGGAATATTAATGAGTGTTCATCAATTCACCTGAATAAAATCACATAAAAGTCTGCTGTACTGAAGATATGAGCTGTTTAATTCAGTGCATCTACAGTGGAATAAAAATTAATAAACCCTCAAAAAAATAAATAAATGCATGAATGCAAGTTAAAAATTCTAAATTATTGCTATAATTAAACCTTTTAAGTTGCATAAATTGTACAACATTATTTTGACGAGTTCTGTTGTAGATAATTACATTTGTGAGAAAATTAACTCTTTCCCCGCCAGCCATTTGTTTTTAAGTTGCCAGTCGATTCAAACAGTAGCCTGGATGCCAGCCGAGCTTAGCCCCGCCCACAACATCTGAGGATGGGAAGTTCGGTCTGGACTTGATCCGTTGTGACGCAAGTATGTCCAAAGCTGTTCGGACCAATCAAATTGTCAAAGGCGGGCTTTATACGATGATGGACAGATGATCAACAGTAACGTAATCATCATGTCACCAAAGAGCACTTGGGTTGAGTTCGTTTACAACAAAAGACGGCCGCCGCTGGAGAACTGAGATGTGTAGATTCAGCCGTCGCGTCTGTTATAGGAGATGTAGACAGCGCATTCATTATAAAAGAGGAACAGAGAACCGCGATCAAGGCATTTGTCAATCCAGTTGAGTGCAGAGGCATTTTCTTTCCATGTTGGGTTGAAACGCCGCATAAACACAAGCATCAGACTCACATTCTGACTAGAGTCTGAGTATGACGACGTCAGGATACCACGCCAGCATTTTTTTTTTACTTTCATGGTCCACAGAATATTTTGTTATAAGAATATGTAAACAGAGTCAATACATCAAAAGAAAGAACAGAGCTTTAAAAAAATAAACTAATGCTGGTAGGTCGCATTACAGATACAACATGGCGAATGTAGTGCGTGCAGATTACATTACAACATACTTTTTTAGCGGTCGTAGAGTATGTTTAAAAGAAGTACCAACTCAGAGTTTCAGACGCAGCCTGAATGATTCCTGGATGAATCAGCTGTTTGGATGAATCGGTTGAGGGAATGACTCACTCATTAAGACAGTGACGTGCCGCCACCTACTGACAGTTTTAGTTTCATATTTTAACTATCATTTCATTTAAAAAAAAAAAACATGTTAAATCATAAAAACATAAATGTTTCAGTACTTCAAATATAATGTCTCAGTATACTAACTGAATATAAATGTAGGAATTTGGTATTAAAGATGATGCAAACATCTAAGGTTATACAAATGTGCCCCCTTATAAATGTAAAACTGCACCTGGAAATCAATTTGATAAATTTACGCGACAACAATGTACTAAGAACGGAAAAGTTTTTCCTTTGCATTTTTCGCATACAGACGACGGACAACATTGTCAAAACGATCACAGTTCACACGAATTAGCGGATATTATTAAAAGTTGCGTTTTTTATATATATATATATATATATATATATATATATATATATATATATGCGTGCATTAAAAGTACCATTCCAGCAGCGAGAATGATACTGAATCAAATAAGATAAGATCAGATAAGACTAAATCCCTCAATGAGTCAATGAGTGAAAGAAAAGAAAGAAGATTTAAAAATTAAATGCCTCGTCATGCGCAAGATGCACGAGATGCAAGCGCAACGGTTAAAGACGTCTGTCTAGTGTGTGTTTACACTGAAAAACAAGGGAAAGGTAGCACAGTGGAATGGAAAAACGCGTTCAGTATGAGCTAGGGCTGTCCCTTTTGTGGAAAAAATCCTGTTTGATTTTTGAGACATAAGTGTTCATTGAATCGATTGTAAAATCGATTTTCCATCTAAAGACGTTTCCATTTTCAACACCAATTATAGGCAAATCCACAGACACCTAACAGGCATTAGGACGAGCGTAAAGAGGGCGCTTAAGACGCACAAGTCAGCAATATTCCTGATGATTTATTGGCGTGAAGTTTCAGCACAATGACAAACAGGAGCGCAACATTCAGGGATTGAGATTAACTCCCTCGACCCGCCAAATGCGAGTACAAATGAACTTTGGCGGGAAACGCTGTCAAATCACGAGCCAATCTGGTGTGTTTCTGTGTTTACTCACTTTGCTGGGGAAGTTCGTGTAAGACAAATCTGCGCGGATTTAGCGCAAATACGCAACTCGTGCTCCTCATGATATATTAAATACAGCGTATTGCAGAATCTGCGCATTTCTGGCTTATTTGAACACACACACACACACACGTCACTACGCAACAAATAACCGTTACGGCGCGCACTTGCATTGAAGTAATAGCGAATATTAAAGAGCATTTGGTGAACAGAAAAGACATTGTTATTGTCCAGCATCCCACATGTTCTGTGTGCTGTATTGATCTGTCCACCTAACACACATTTTTCGTAAAAAAAAAAAAAAAAAAGGCCATTAAAATCAATTCCCTATTTTCGTTTTCGAACTTTGTTTTGAAACCGATCGATTGTGCACTCGATTTTCGAACGTGAAGCGACAGCCCTAGTATGAACGGCCCCTAATATTCCTGCTGCTATCTGTGTTTTTAATGTTAATCAAACCATAAAAGACAAAGAAATCGCTCACTGCTCTTCACTGGATAACTTTTGTAACTTTAGTAAGGATTCATCTTAATTTAATTCATTTAATTCTGAGTCCTACATATCTCACCTTTAAGAAATCATTCTGTTTCTTAGAACCATGACACAATAATTCAGACAAATAACTTCAAATCACTGATTAAGTGAGTCAAGAGTGAATTTAGCATGAGGATCAACGTTGCACAGATCTCAATACCGCTGGATGCTCGGATACAAGTAAAACATACATTTGCAAAGAAACTAAATTAAACAACACTGACTATCAAGACATGAGGAAAACAGGCCTGTCACTCATCATGGCAGAAACATGTATTTCGTGTAGATGTGAGGTCACAGGGGACTCAAGAATCCTGGTTTTACATCGGAAAACGCAGCCTAATTTGGAAAGTTTACAGAAAAAAAAAAAAAAAAAAACATAGCTGGGATTCCTACAGATTCGTGTACGGCTCCCAGCGCTCTTGGGGACAAACCCAGAGCGACCAAAGATGGCATGCCTCAGATGCCGATGCCCTGCGGTAACAGCCGAGAAATATGCCTGAAGCAGTCTTTAGTTCATGTGTAAGAGAGAGAGAGTTCACTGAGGGAAACTCCTTAAAATAGACCAGCGCTCAGGACATTAATACTGTTATACTCGCATTTAGAACAGGCTTTGCACTGCATGATGGTTTCATATTTGGATGTGTATCGATTAGGGTTGGGACGATACACCCATCTCCCGATTCGATATATCACGATACTTGGGTGCCGATACGATATGTATTGTGATTTTTAAGAATTGCGATTCTACAAGTATTGTGATTTTTTTCTTTTTAACACTAGACCATCGAGAGAAGCTAAATCATACACTTATATGAAGTATTGTATAAGATGAGTCCTTTTTACAACAGTTCATCACATCTTTCTGAGTTTTATTTCAGAAGCATCATACAATACTACATATAAACACTGATGTAGCCGTCGAAATAGAGTAGATCAGCTTTTGATAGAAACTTGGTGCTTAAAGGCACAATATGTAGGTTTTTCGCCACAAGAGGGCGCAGTTTCCAACAATAACAAAGGCGTAGGTTGATGACGCAGTGATGAGCTGAATGATGCAGTGGCGTAGCCACGAGGGGGCCTGGGTGGGCCTAGGCCCCCTCATTTAAATGTCCGGCCCCCTCAGATTTCTGATTGCTTAAAAAAAAAAAACTTTAGGAGGCAAAAATATTTTTTAGTGATTAAGGGGTGTGCCTGTTTGTTTCAGAATTGGTGATGATGGTTATGACGTGAGTCAAATGTGACGGTTCGTAACATAACCGTCGTCGTCCGGGGGAGGGGGGGGGGTTATAGGACGTTCGGTTGAATAACTGTTCGTCTGTTATGGGACAACTCGCTCTTAAAATGAACAGCAAGACAACTAGAAGTGAATGTGCTTTCCATTAAATGAATCACACACAGTAAACAAAACCTTAACAAATTAACTTTGCCATTTAGACGTTCAAACTGCGTGCAGGTGCGGTGAGACATACATGCTCGGGCAGATTCGGCTGGAAGTCGGTCATCCTCGGACGCGGCGCCGCGCGCGCTGTTACAAAAAAGCCATGCACACAGCCAAGCGAAATGGGGTCTTGCCGGTCTTGCGCACCCAACGCGTTTTTTTGCCGAGCGCACCTTCGCGCTCGTGCGGACGCGTCGAGTACAAACAAGGCTTTACTCCGTGTCAGCGCGCGCTCTTATAGGTAAAGGGGCAGATACCTCTCCCGAATCATCTCCAGCACTCAGCCTCCGAATCCGAAGCACCACTAACTCCGCCTCCGTTTCCCTCGTAAGCTGATATTAGTATTTAAACATTCTCTATGATAAAAAATGTTTAAAAAAATATTTTAATATTTTACGGTTTAATATACGCACGGTTTTGCCGGTTATAGAGTTCTAATGACGGTGTTCAACTATAACCGTCGGTCTCATGGTTATAGCTAATAACGTCACACCCTCAGTGCGCAAACCAAAGTAATACTAGCCTATCCACCGGATGAAAAAGGGTTGGCTCTTAGTCTCCACAGTAGCCTACATAAAATATTCATTTTATTTTATTTATTTTTCGTGTTCGCATTTATGAGGAAAAAACAATGTTATATGGACGTGTTCTCCATTACGGACGCGACGCGCTCTGAAAGCGGCACTAAAAGATGCTTTAAAACTTTCACAGAGACATCAAACAGAAAGCACTTTAACCTGAATTTTAAACTTTCTTTAACCTGAATTCCGTTTTGTATTAATTGTATCTTAATTTTAATCAATGTTTCATCAACTTTAATGACTTTAACAGGATTTAATAAATAGGCCTACCGAACCGAAACTCAGCAAGGTAGGCTACCCTACTTGCCTCACATGTCTACTTTTAAACAGAACAATTCAAAACGAAAGAAAACAGACTACAGACTGCTCTCTGCTTATGTAATCCGTATGAAATGTGCATTTCTCTCTGGCGCGTTCACTACTGAAGATCGCGA
The DNA here is from genome assembly GCA_029959095.1 of Rhinichthys osculus. NCBI lineage: Eukaryota > Metazoa > Chordata > Actinopteri > Cypriniformes > Leuciscidae > Rhinichthys > Rhinichthys osculus. Next base: position 37,218,226 of record JARWKJ010000019.1, on the reverse strand, counting down.
GTCAGCATCGTCAACTTCATCTTAGCCGACAAAGAAAACACTTGTTTATTAATAAACAATTAAAATATCTCCTTGCTATATTTTTTACATATTCAAAATCATTACTTTTGCCGGTTCTTTGTGACAGCTTTTAGGTGCTTTATTGGCAGCGCCACCCTTACATGTTACACGAGTCGCCACCGCATCACCGCACCCACCAGAATAGGCCTGTATATATAAAATTCTGGCTATATATAAAAATCGGGCTATATATATATATGTTGCCCCCTCATTTAAAGACGGGACCCCCCAAAAATAAAATTCTGGCTACGCCCCTGGAATGATGGGACTTGCTGTCAAGCTGATGGATCTAATAATGTTTATGGATGAGTGCAAACATTCATGTTTTTAACATTACAGTGGTATGAAGCAGGTCGCGATTGCTAAAGAGACCGATATCACACGCGAGTCCCGCCGATATAAAGGAATAAAGACATTTAATTCTACCGAACTACCGCAAGTGCTGAATTACTCACACAGGTCAGTTTATGAGACGAATTAAACTTGTGAGGTAACGCAGCGCTGCTTCACTTGGTCTAACAGTTACACTATCACACTAAACGGCATTTAAATGTGTGTTGAAAGTTATAATGTTATTCTACGTGTTAGTTCGTTTGCTATATGAAACTAGCAGTAAGCTAGATCAACATTAGAATAACATACTGACCATATTCTAACATTTCATCATGTTGAGCTAACGTTATATAACATTGATTTGTTTTATGTACATTTGCTCACCTGTCTAATAAAGCTGTCGTGACTCATGAAGCTCTGTCGAGTCCAAGTTAGTCGCGGACGCTAGCTCTCGACATCTCAAAAACGCCACGCTGATATTGATCCTCATTTTAGTTCTCCTTGTTTGTCCCAAAGTCTGCTTGCCATGGTCTGTTTGAAAGAAACAAGAACTGCGTGCCGCTAAACGTTACGCACTACGCAGTTGTCCACGTCCGTCGCCATGGTTACGTCATTGACAGGCGACATTTTTTTTCCCTGGGACGGCCACTTATTTAAAATGGGAATTTCTCTGAAATAATACATCTTTGGAGACTTTTGGGATATTGTAAGTACACAACTGCAGGAAATATATCACACTGTGCAAGTGATTTTTTTAAATATTTTATTACAAAATTCTTACATATTGTACCTTTAAAATAACGCATTTATCGATTACATTGTTTCGCCACTAGGTGACTAATAAAAAAATGATTTGTTATTGAATCATTTATTCAAGTGATTTATTCTTGCATATATTTCCAGTAGAGAAATCTGAACATTGGATAAAGCCAGATTCAAAATTCTTGTTTCATTTTGTTGACATATTAGAGTCAAAGGTTTTTGGATATCTCTTTTTAGCCCCGTTTTTAGGTATAAAATGCTGTATAAATCAGAATCTGAATGATATATGAACGAACCCCTCTGTAAAAACCTAAAGAATATAGATAGGAATACAACTGGAGAGTTGGGTGTATGTAAGTGCTGAGTGCTGAGGTAGAGATTTCTGGCTCAGAGAATGAGAAAAACCCCATTTTGAGAAAACGGCCTTTAAAGAATTGACATCAGCCAATGAGATTTCGCTTTTACAGTTAAATAAATCCCCCCTTTTACTTTCACGATTGGTTGCTGATAAAAAGGAAATGACCATATTTGGATCTGACAGCATTGTACAGGAGAGAGAGGGCTTTCTAACGATCTACAGACGCAAGCAGACACAGTGTAGTAAAATAATGACCTAAATGTGTATTTTGGACTTTTTTTCACCACAAGTCTGAAAGAAGACATGTTATTGAAGACAAATAGCCCAAAATCTCAAAATTGACCAGTAAAAAAAAAAAAAAGTTTTTGCCTGCCGTGTCTCGCCTTAATATCGATTCTGGAATAAAAAATATTTTTTTAAATCGTAAAAAAGAAATGCGATAGTTAGTCCTTTTCTGCAGTAACGATACACCGATACCAGCTGTGCGTTCTCGCCATAGACATCCATAATAAAGGCTAGATGTCTCGTCCGCGCTGCTGGCCAATGGAGGTCGACGTCCGCACTGGCGGCCATCTTGTCACAGTCAGCTCGCTCACTCGTAACATTGTGTTTTAATGGTGCATGTACTTTTTAAATAACCATAACTTGCTCGATTTTCTACCGATTTTCAAACAGTTTGGTTTGTTATAAACGTCAGAGATGTAGTTATGACACTGCACACTTATGAATAATAAGTGTATCAATAAATAATCATCCAGAATTATAGCCACGTTAATAACGTTTGTAAGAAACCAAACCGTTTGTAAATCCGTCAAGATTTCAACGAGATGAGAGTATTTGTGTTCGTGCCGATCACTCATCTTACATCAGGCACCACAGAGCCCGCCAGAACGCTTGCCTGTGGCAAGATGGCCGCCGGTGATGACGATAGAGACTCCGCCGTAAGACATCTAGCCTTTATTATGGATATCTATGGTTCTCGCTCAAAATGACTTCTTCTTCGTGGCTTATTGCGCTTAAACGGTCAAATACATTCAAAATGATGTCAAAAGTTTGCAGAGTATTGAGGTAAATACAGTCAGTTTTAGAATATAAATAGTTGAAAAAGAAACGGCGTGTTGTGTAACAGTACACTGGATCCATGCATAAGCTCTTAAAGTCCCGCAGCCTGATATTCCTGAGCTGTCATGTTCATCAAAACTCGCTGCTCTTGAAGGAATAAGTTTTGTAACTTTAATTGTAAGCATTAATCTGGTATTTAATTTTTACAATGGAGACTTTTAACCAAATTTAACAGAACTCAAAATGTCATTTAATTTTTCCAACTTTCATTTAAAGGGAAAGTAGTCAAAAGTAACAGGGTGGACAATAAATTGAGGGACAAGCTAAAAAGCTTGATTATAATTGCTAAAAATATATGTAATAATTGAAAAGAATATATGCATTAGAGAGAATCTTTACTGATATACCCAACAATGTAAAAGAAAATAGGAAAAAATCATGTATAGTAGGCCTAAGTGTTGTATTTATCATGAAAATGGGATACGCAGGCCTGGTGATATGTGGTGGTTCAAAATGCTTTCAAATGTAATAAACTTCAATATGCTTAAAGTTCAAATGGTGTTATTTACTCTATTTTGACAGCTACATCAGTGTTCATATTTGAACTTTAAAATTGTATCCCAGTACTTCTATGATGAGTTAAACTATTGCATCACAGAAATTATAAAAATGTGTTTATTGTAAATGTTATTTATAAAAAATGTATATTCTTCAACATTTAAATGCAGTAAGACCATGATCTTTACTGGGGACACAAAAGGCACAGAATCCCAGGAATGACCCAAATGCATGTGTCCTGTCAGATTTAATGTGGAGCCTTTATTCCCCCATATAACAAACATGTATACTGATTTGGTTCATTAAAATTTTTAAAAATAAGATTTAATGGGAGAGAATGTGTACTGTGTGCTCAAAACCGTATCACGTCGTCTTACTTCTTAACTTACTATGAGTAGATACGGTCGGTTACTAGACCTTTTTCCTTTAGTCATGTCTTAAATAAGGACTTCCTCAAACGAAAACTTTTTCTCTTTGGTTAATATTCATAAATTCAGTAAAATGTGGTTGTTTTGATGCAGACTGACCTCTGTGACAGAACTGAGCGATGAAGAGGATTTCCTCTGACGAGAGTCTTCAGTGTTCATCATCTCAGCAGCCTGAAGAGCTCTTCTGCCTGACCGAGCCACCTATTACACATGAGCAGAACACCTGTCAATCATAACCTCTGAGCAGCACACCTGTCAATCAACACCTTCTGGAATAATCCATCCCAACATTAACAGACATTAGAAATTACAATCTGCTAGAAGAAAATTAGGTCAGTTTTAGAATACTGAGATGTGCTTTCTTTGATGTTTTATCAATTAAAGAATACAAATGTATGATTTGGTATTTTTTATTAGATTTATTTTAATGTTTATTATGACGTTCAGCGTGAGAGAGTCATGTGGTCCACAGACGCCATTACTGTTACTATGGCAACAGGACGCGCCAGCTCTGTTTACACGCGATGAACGAGAAACAAACGCAAAGTACGCGTTCTCTTAAACACACAAACAACACTACATCATGTTAGTCCTGTTTATTAAAGTTGAGGAATCTGCGTGACTAACGTTAGTACATTTGACTGGGTATCGGCTGTTTAGCCCACAAAACACTAATCATGTCCTGCAGTTTGAAACGCGGCGTGAAAGAAAGACTACTGTGAGCCTTTCTGCAAGCTACTCCGTGTCTGCACAACTCTCTATCTGGTCACGAATCTCTAAAAACAGTTTAATATGAATTCAACTCACATTTTTAGCTAATCCACCGTCTGCCAGCTGAAGACTGTCGTCCATTTCTAACGGAGCCGAGTACCGGAAGTGACGTCACGTCACCGTTGAATCATGTCACGTTATCAATATAATGGCAAAATAATTATATCCAAGGCAAATTCCATCAGTCATACTCGAATAGGTGATTTTCATGCAAAAGATTGCCTAAGTAACAGTTGACTTTTCAAAATAATAAAACATGTATTAAAAGCTCTTTCTTTCTTTCTTTCTTTCTTTCTTTCTTTCTTTCTTTCTTTCTTTCTTTCTTTCTTTCTTTCTTTCTTTCTTTCTTTCTTTCTATCTTTCTTTCTATCTTTCTTTCTTTCTATCTATCTTTCTTTCTTTCTTTTTTTCTTTTTTTTCTTTTCTTTCTTTCTTTCTTTCTTTCTTTCTTTCTTTCTTTCTTTCTTTCTTTCTTTCTTTCTTTCTTTCTTACGTATTTCCAGTGATTAATGTGATTGTCAAAAAGTATATAAAACAAGACAATAAAATAATATAATAAAATCAGTCTGATAAACAGTAAAACGGTGCTATTACCATGCATTTTTACCATGTTTTTAGGCATGTGCCATATACTATTAAAGATTTAAAGTAATTATGATAGGCTACATGAAAAAACTGTAATAATTAAGTGTCATTATCTATTAAAGTGCCTTGAAATCTAATACAATCGGTGTACCATGGTATCACCACAGTATCATGGTTTATGTAATGGAGGGTTTTAGGTGACAGAAAACGTATGTGTCAGAATATGTCTATTTGACTTGAGGACTTCTGTAAAACATGTATAAGAGTATTAAAAATAGTGGAAAGTCTTAACTTTGACTGAACGTTATGAAGTCTTTAACTTCATATAAGAATATCACTTTTTTCTTTTTGTAAAGTGATTTGTAACTTTTTTTTATAGTGATCAATCACTTTCCCCAATAATGTTATTACCCGCAAACATTTAAGAAAGGTTTATCCAAACAAACAAACATGTCTTCACCATCACTTCATCACCATCATCAACACATCGTTACCACATCTCATTACAACCACATGTCATCACCGTCACTTCATCACCATCACATATCATCACCATCAAATCACCATCACATCACCATCATGCCTTCACCATCACTTCATCACCATCATGTCTTCACCATCACTTCATCACCATCACATCACATCTCATCACCATCACATCATTACCACGTCTTCACCATCACATGTCATCACATCACATCATTACCACATGTCATTACAACCACATGTTATCACCATCACTTCATCACCATCACATCACCATCACATCACCATCATGTCTTCACCATCACTTTATCACCATCACATCACATCTCATCACCATCACATCATTACCACATCTTCACCATCACATGTCATCACATCACATCATTACCACGTCATTACAACCACATGTCATCACCGTCACTTCATCACCATCACATCACCATCACCATCCTGTCTTCACCATCACATCACCATCACTTCATCACCATATCATGTCTTCACCATCACTTCATCACCATCACATTTCATCACCATCACATCATTACCACATGACTTCACCATCACATTTCATCACCAACACATCATTACCACATCTCATTACAACCACATGTCATCACCATCACATATCATCACCATCAAATCACCATCACATCACCATCATGCCTTCACCATCACTTCATCACCATCACATATCATCACCATCACATATCATTACCATCACATCACCATCATGTCTTCACCAGTACTTCATCACCATCACATGTCATCGCATCACGTGTCATTGCATCTCATGTCATCACCATCACATCATTACCACATGACATTACAACCACATGTCATCACCGTTACTTCATCACCATCACCATCACATGTCATCACCATCACATCACCATCAAATGTCATCACCATCACATGTCTTCACCATCACGTGTCATTGCATCACATGTCGTTACCATCACATGTCATCACCATCACATCATTACCATCCCATGTCATCACCATCACTTTACCATCACTTCACCATCACATCTTCACCATCACATGCCATCACCATCACATCATTACCACATGTCATCACTGTCACTTCATCACCATCACTTCATCACCATCACATCACCATCATGTCTTCACCATCACTTCATCACTATCACATTTCATCACCATCACATCATTACCACGTCTTCACTATCACATTTCATCACCAACACATCATTACCACATCTCATTACAACCACATGTCATCACCATCACATATCATCGCCATCACATCACCATCATGCCTTCACCATCACTTCATCACCATCACTTCATCACCATCACATATCATCACCATCACATCACCATCATGTCTTCACCATCACTTCATCACTATCACATGTCATCACATCACGTGTCATTGCATCACATGTCATCACCATCACATCATTACCACATGTCATCACCATCAAATGTCATCACCATCACGTGTCTTCACCATCACGTGTCATTGCATCACATGTCGTTACCATCACATGTCATCACCATCACATGTCATCACCATCCCATGTCATCACCATCACATCATTACCATCACATGTCATCACCATCACTTTACCATCACTTCACCATCATATCTTCACCATCACTTCATCACCATCACATGTCATCACCATCACATCTTCACCATCACTTCAGCATCGCATGTCTTCACCATCACTTCATCACCATCACATCATCACCATCACATCTTCACCATCACATCATCACCATCACATCTTCACCATCACATCTTCACCATCACATCTTCACCATCACATCTTCACCATCACTTCATCACCATCACATCTTCACCATCACTTCATCACCATCACATCATCACCATCACATTTTCACCATCACATCATCACCATCACTTCATCACCATCACTTCATCACCATCACATCATCACCATCACATCTTCACCATCACATCTTCACCATCACATCTTCACCATCACATCTTCACCATCACTTCATCACCATCACATCTTCACCATCACATCTTCACCATCACATCTTCACCATCACATCTTCACCATCACTTCATCACCATCACATCTTCACCATCACATCTTCACCATCACATCTTCACCATCACATCATCACCATCACATCATCACCATCACATCTTCACCATCACATCTTCACCATCACATCTTCACCATCACATCATCACCATCACATCTTCACCATCACATCTTCACCATCACATCTTCACCATCACATCTTCACCATCACATCATCACCATCACATCTTCACCATCACATCATCACCATCACATCTTCACCATCACTTCATCACCATCACATCATCACCATCACTTCATTACCATCACATCTTCACCATCACATCATCACCATCACATCTTCACCATCACTTCATCACCATCACATCATCACCATCACATCTTCACCATCACTTCATCACCATCACTTCATCACCATCACATCATCACCATCACATCTTCACCATCACATCATCACCATCACATCTTCACCATCACATCTTCACCATCACATCTTCACCATCACATCTTCACCATCACATCTTCACCATCACATCATCACCATCACATCATCACCATCACATCTTCACCATCACATCATCACCATCACATCTTCACCATCACATCTTCACCATCACATCATCACCATCACATCTTCACCATCACATATTCACCATCACATCTTCACCATCACATCATCACCATCACATCTTCACCATCACATCATCACCATCACATCTTCACCATCACATCATCACCATCACATCTTCACCATCACATCATCACCATCACATCTTCACCATCACATCTTCACCATCACATCTTCACCATCACATCTTCACCATCACATCTTCACCATCACATCATCACCATCACATCATCACCATCACATCTTCACCATCACATCATCACCATCACATCTTCACCATCACATCATCACCATCACATCTTCACCATCACATATTCACCATCACATATTCACCATCACATCTTCACCATCACTTCATCACCATCACATCATCACTATCACTTCATTACCATCACATCTTCACCATCACATCATCACCATCACATCTTCACCATCACATCTTCACCATCACATCTTCACCATCACATCTTCACCATCACATCATCACCATCACATCATCACCATCACATCTTCACCATCACATCATCACCATCACATCTTGACCATCACATCATCACCATCACATCTTCACCATCACATATTCACCATCACATCTTCACCATCACATCATCACCATCACATCTTCACCATCACATGTCTTCACCATCACAGATCAGTTGAAATTGAAGGTTGATCAAGGCCATGATCACATCATCTTCCAGAACATGAAATTAATGTTTTAACAAAGAAACTTGACAAATTTTCAAGTGGTAAGATTTTATCTGAAGTTTATTTTACTAAAATTTTCTAAAACTCGAGGTCACTTTAAAGCCAATAGCAAAATAAACACACACATATAAATAGAAATTAAAATGCTGACTAGCAAAAACAAAGTTACAACAAAAACGACAAACAAGTATCAGAAAGTTCAGGAGTTTAGTTCTTTGTCACTGGGATATTGTGGCGTAGTGAGTGTTTCTTTGCTGTCCTCTTCATGTCCGTGGGACAGTGATGACATCCACTGATCATCTACTGTTTATTTTTGTTTTTTAAGGGAAATGTTGGTTCAGTGCCAGCAATCTGGGGTCTTATATTGTTTAGGACATTGCCTGTGTATGTTGATTTAAGCCACATGGATCTTGCCATATATAGAAATGTTGATATGCAAGTTCCCACTGCAACTTGACATCGGTTATTTCATGCAAACTGAAGTATGTCATGGATAGTGAAATCTGAATGAGGTTCACCAGCTCTTAAAAGGGTAAACAGTGTTTCTTTGTTCAGCTACATTTGAAACAATGATGGTAATGACGCTCAAAATAAAGATCTGCTTCAATAAAAAGTTATGTGAAACCATACATGGATAGCCTATATTAGCCTAATAAATGACTTCAAATACATCCTTGACATGCCATTGAATGTACAGACATAATTTCAGCATGATTATTATGAACACACTGTAACCTGTAATATAATGCAAGTAAACTACTAGTCAACAGTTTCGGATTGGTAAGATCTTTAATGTTTTTAAAAGAAGTCTCTTCTGCTCACCAAGGCTGAATATTGTTAAATATTATGACACTTTAAAATGATTGTTTTCTATTTTAATATATTTTAAAATGTAATTTATTCCTGTGATCAAAGCTGTATTTTCAGCATCATTACTCCAGTCTTCAGTGTCACATGATCCTTCAGAAATCACTCTAATATGATGATCTGATGCTCAAGAAACATTTCTCATTAGTATTTTACAGTCTTTACTGTAACTTTTGATCAATTGAATTAATCCTTTATTTCTTTTGAACTTTCTATCCATCAAAGAATCTTGAAATAAAAATGTAAATAACTGTTTTTAACACTGATAATAATGAGAAATTTTTCTTGAGCATCAGATCCTCATATTAGAGTGATTTCTGAAGGATCGTGTGACACTGAAGACTGGAGTAATGATGCTGAAAATTCAGCAGGAATAAATTTACACTTTATATTCACATAGCAAACAGCTGTTTTAAATCGTAATAATATTTCAAAATATTACTGTTGTTGTTGATGATGTTTTTGTGTGTACGTTTTTTTTTTTTTTTTATCAAATAAATGTTTCTAACATAAAGCAGCAGCTTCTATGAAATGTATGTTGGTAGTTTCAGATTAAACATCCAGCAGGAGGCGCACAGACTTTATAAAAAACAATTCCTGTAGAGTGAGCGCCAGAGAAGGACATTTGGCGTTTGGATAATTAGGATTACACAGTCATTTCTAAAATATTCTATTCGTTCCCATTGCTTCAGATTTACGTAATCTGCAATTACATTTTCTATGCGTTAGCTATTATATAAAGTGATTGCATGAATGGGAAAGAGAGCACTCGGGGTGAGCGAGCGTGGCTCCGCCCACCGACACACGTCACAGAGACTCTGACTATAAAAGCGCACGAGAGCGAAATAATCCTGTCAGTCGAGCGCGAGCGTTGAGCGCGTGCATCTCACAGGGAAAGTCTTCCACGGCGCTTGTTTTAGGGGGAAATGCGATTGGACAAGGCTATGCTGAAAATCTGGTTTCTTGTAAAGTGCCAATGATGGATGTTTAAGGATGTTATGGGATTATTGTGCGGTGTTTATATGGAATAATAAGGTTGCAGCATGGAATCTCTTGGAGAAAACAGGCTCAGCACTTGAACTCCAGCCCATAGAGAGGGCAACCTGGGATTCACTCTCATTATCCTTTTAAAGCTATACAAGTGAACTGGAACTGTGACAAGTGAACAGAATAAACCATGCATTTGGGCAGAGGGCTGCTGTTTTTCCTGCTTTTAAACAGTGTGACCATGAGTTTCTCTCTATCAACCTGCACCACGGTGGACATCGACCACATTAAGAAGAAGAGGGTGGAGGCCATTCGGGGTCAGATCCTCAGCAAACTGAGGCTGACCAGCCCGCCACAGACCCTGGGCCCTAGTCAGGTGCCCTATCAAGTGCTGGCCCTGTATAACAGCACTAGGGAACTGCTGGAGGAGTTTGGCCGAGACCGGCATCAGAGCTGCGGACAGGACAACACCGAGACCGAGTACTACGCTAAAGAAATACACAAGTTCAACATGATCCAGGGCTCCCCTGAAAACAGTAAGTTACCGTATAGGTGCACGGTCTGGCACTGGAGACAGGGGTATTCATAGACTAACAGATTCAAAAGTAATGGCCAATAACAGTTATCTCTAGAGAGCAAGGTGACTGATGAAACATTGCATTTCTGAACACCCATTTATCCTACAAAACCTTTTCTCACAGTTCAACAAGAAATACTTGAATTGCAGTCAAAGTTTGAATGTACTTTAACTAGGGGTGTAACGATACCCTCATATCATGATACTTAACAAAAAATGTAGCCTACTGTTAATTAAATGTTAAATTTGGTATTAAATTGGTGGAAATGGATGTTCTTGGACTTGGTGCTGGAAACCCAAAGCACAGGACAATAGAGACACCAGAATAACAATATTCATGATTCTGAAGCTGAAAATACAGAATTATTTTACACGATTATGCTTGATCTGTCACTGACTATATATTTTAAATAATGTAGGCCACTTTTTACTGGTGTCATAACACATTTGGCATTATCAGGACCCACAAATATCCCCCATTGCATTATTATACATTATATTCATCAACATTATTAATGTAGTACTGACACTAAAAATGTTCATTTTGGGTGAAGTATACACAATACATATGGTCACTATCCACCATACATATTGATGCTTTTTTGCATTGCGATATATTGTTACACTCCTAACTTGAACCGATCTGTAATGTGATTCTGTTGGTTAATGTTATTAAAGTGTTACAGGTGATGATAGCGCCGCTCGGCTCACGTTACACCAATGCACTAATCACTTTTCAGGCCGTTTAAATCTGTCCTGGTAATAAATGGACCAAGTTGACATCTGAAAACGATTTCACACGGTTTGTCTGGTCTGTTCGTTCACCGGAGGGTCAGTGCAAAAGGATCTCCAACAATTTTCCATGTGTCTCTGGGTCCTGTCCAAGTCGAGACGGGCCCCAGATTATCTGAGGACACAGTTGGGTGAATGTCTTCCTAGTTTAGCACTAGATTGTGAAGCTGTTGAAAGATAAGACGAGAGTGCGAGAGGTGATTCTGGAAAAGTGGTGAACCAGACCTGTTTTACTCTTTGTCTGAAAGCATGTGCTAGTAGAACTTGCTACAGTATACAGTCAAACCAAAGTGTACTCAGACACCTTCAACATTTCTCACATTATCTCAGTTTATTCACTATAGTTTAGAAAATGGTGATAAATATGAGCAGAACAGAGTTATTAACTCAGTGGATATTTGACTGGTTTTGTCCGTCCTTCTGTTAGACTCTCACACATGAATTATGTTGAATATCTGTCAGCTGTTCAATTTAACTACACAATTAGATAATACCAGTTTAGCTCAACCAGTGACCAAGCAATGCTTCATGTTGTTCAGTCTGTGTGTGAAAAGAGCATTAGCAATTACAGAAAACATGATCAGCTCAAAGTGGAGGAATCATTTTTAGTCCCAAATGTTACTGGTAGTCACTGTATGAAGAATATTTGGGTATAATATGTCACAGTTTACTTTATTTTGCTCTCCTCACTTACATACATGACCTGTCCTGCACCCACTTGTAAAAAAATATATATATACAAAATTATATCTGGTGTCTGAATAATTTTTGGTTTGACTGTATCACCCTTGAAATGCAAAGATCCTTTGGGGAACCCTCTGGAAAACATCTAAAGGTTAAATTAACTTCAATATATATTTCAAGTGCTTCAAGGCCTTCCCTTTTGGTGTTACACTCTTAAATATAAAAGTTCTAAAAGGGTAGCGATGCCATTGAAGAACCATTTTTTTTTAGTCAACACTAGTTTAATTTTTTTTTTTAACATTTTAATAATCTAAAGAACTTGTTTTTTCCACTATAAAGAACTTTTTATGTTTGGAAAGTGATGTTAAAGGTTCTTCATGAAACCATTGATGCCAATAAAGAACATTTATTCACAAGGGTTTACTGGAGGAACCGCTAACTGATGTTCTCGTGGAACTTTTTGGTTCCATTTGGAATGTTCAGGTTCCATTTGGAATGTTCGGGTTCCATTTGGAATGTGCGGGTTCCATTTGGAACTTTTGGGTTCCATTTGGAATGTTCAGGTTCCATTTGGAATGTTCAGGTTCCATTTGGAATGTTCGGGTTCCATTTGGAATGTTCGGGTTCCATTTGGAATGTGCAGGTTCCATTTGGAATGTTCATCTGAGAACGGCTGGTTCTGAAGAGGTTCTGTCAGTGTGGTGATCTGAAATCTGAACTGTGACTCAAATATTTAACGAAAAAACCCAGTTGACGAGCACAGTTTTCTTTTAAGTGTTGATGTAGTCAGAATCTGTTGAAGAGCTCGTCCCTTTTTGTTATTAGTTGATGTCACAGCAGTGAACGCTGCTTGCTGTTGGTAGTTGCTGGACGTTCTCATTCTAGAGAGCGTCTGATTGGACTAAAGATGGCATGTGGCTGTAAGTGCAAGATGAGTCACCAAATATTTGTTTCTCAGAAAAGAAAGTCTTATTTCCGTGAACTGAATTGCAATGCTTTAAGAAACAGGTACATATCAGAAAGTCATAAAAACTCAATAAAAATGAGTAATGTCAACAGAGCAGAAACGAGTAAAATGATCTTGTTTTTACAAAGTTAGTGCATCATCTTTTACAGTGCACATTAGTTTAGTCCACTTTTAGGACTATAAAGACACATTCAAAAACTACAGACATGGAAACTAAAAAACTAAAACCATACAAAAACCTTTTCATTACTTGAAATAAAATAAACATTAACTGAAAAATGTTTCAGCTAGTTGGCAAGGAAACATTTCAAATTTTTATTTAGTTTAACTTGACGTACTAAAATAGTAAAACTACTGATTAATTTTTTTTTTTTTTAAATGACTAAACCTTTAATGAAAAATAAAATGAAAACAGATTAAACAAAAACCAATTCAAAAATATGAATAAAAACTATAAAAGGATCTCAGTGATCCCATTTGTCTGTAAGCAGTTTCGTTGATATGAATCATATAAATGTATATGTACGTGCCTCATATTGAAGGAATATCCCCCCACAGCTCTATGGGCTGTTATTGTTAAATACGGTCCCAGCGGAGACTCGTCCCCCAGCAAGAACAAACACACGAATTCTAGCACTCATGCGGGAAAGAACTGGATCGGCAGAGGGATTTCTTCCCTTTCCATCCTGCAGTTTTCAGAGTCATAAGCGGAGTCTGAGAGAATGTGGTGGGTCGAGTAATGTATATTCACGTTCCATTCACATCAGCTAATCTAATGTCTTTTCATGCACGCCGCGTCCGGGGCCAGTGGGTTCATGTGTTGTGCTTTCTTATCGCCTCTGTGTGTATTTGCATCCAAAAATGACTGAATGACATCACTGGAAAGCATTTTTGCCATTCCAGACCTGTTTGTCCATTAACCAAGAGTAAGATTAAGACGTGCACCTGCGTCCCAGCCTCTTTTCCACCGATTGGCAACTTGCAAAACTTCCCAGAAAGGCTGTGTGTGGAGGGAGGAACACCCAGCCAGCAGATGCTGAGTCTCTGGGACTGGGCTAACACTATCTGGCTGTTGGAAATCACGGCTGTGTGTGCCAGAGAGCGATGGACGGCGATCAGAGATGCAGAAAGCGCCACTTCTGCTGATATGTTTAATAGTAAGAAGGTGATGTCATTTCCAAGCAAAACAGAGATCACATTCGCTGGCCAAAACACACAAACGCGCACACTTTTTTCCATCTCTGATTCGCCGGTCACGTGAGCGCTCGAGTCAGGCTTTTTCTGCATTATCTCATCTCGTTGCTGCGTCTCAATTCGCCTACTTGTACTACTTCTTAAAAGTATGTACTCTTTTTGTGAAGAAAAAGTACGTTTGAGTGTGTAGCAGAAGAGTAGACAAGCTTTGGGACACTATCACGTCTTTAAAGGGATACTCCACTTTTTTTTTGGAAATAGACTCATTTTACAACTCCCCCAGAGTTAAACTGTTGAGTTTTACCGTTTTTGAATCCATTCAGCCGATCTCCGGTTCTGGCGGTACCACTTTTAGCATAGCTTAGCATACATCATTGAAGTGGACAAGACCATTAGCATTTCTAAAAAAAAAAATGACCAAAGAGTTTCGATATTTTTCCTATTTAAAACTTGACTCTTCTGTAGTTACATCGAGCACTATGGCCCCGTTCACACCGCAAGTCCTAATGCTCAATTCTGATTTTTTGCTCAGATCCGATTTTTTGATTGGCTGTTCACATTACCTTTTAAAATGTGACCTATATCTGATTGCAATGTTTGAGGTTTCAAACTAACCGGCATGCGCAAAAGAACAATAACAATGACATCAGACGCAGCACGCGGTTGCACTAAAGTTCGGGAGGTTATGGAGGAAGTAAGCATATTCGCATTTATTTCATAATGTTTGTGTAAAGGAAACTTTTGCGGGTTTATAGTTGCAAATTCACTACAGAGATCTGTGTGGATGCGTAGACGAAGCCAGGAGTGGTGGGAATATGACGTGAATAGTTTCACTGAGACGCTGTTCTCCTGTGTCCCCGTTCTTCCATTTCGTGTGCAATTTTTTCAAAAACGGAGCGGTTACGGTGGGTCCTTCTAGCTTGAATTGAAGTATCTCATATACTAGCTTGAATTGAAGTATCTCATATACTACTTAGATCTAACACCTCACTCTCATTGACTTGCTTCATCGCTGTTCTCCATATCTAGTCAAGTTTTTAATGTTAGGCTACTGTCTGTGTCTGTTGTGTCTAGGGCTTCGCCGGCGCATAATTGTGACAAATGTCGACGTAGATTGACGTAAAAGTCGCATCAAATCCGCCTTGATTGTTCACACTGCGGCCGCATTGAAAAAAATCTGATCTGGGTTAGATTTGAGTGTTCACATTACCTCTGAAGAAATCTGACCTGGTCACTTGACCCCAAAAAAATCAGATTTGGGCCACTTTTGCCTGCAGTGTGAACGGGGCGACCGACGGAAAATGTAAAGTTGCGATTTTCTAGGCTGATATGGCTGGGAACCATACTCTCATTCCTGCGTAATAATCAAGAAACTTCACTGCCGTACCATGAGAGCAGCAGGCGTAATGATATGACGCAGCGCCTGAAAATAGTTCCGTTGTGTTGACGGATGGTGGCCTATTTTCAGGCGCTGCGTCATATCATTACGCCTGCTGCTCTCATGGTACGGCAGTAAAGTTTCTTGATTATTAAATATCGAAACTCTTTGGTCATTTTTTTTTTTAAGAAATGCTAATGGTCTTGTCCACTATAATGATGTATGCTAAGCTATGCTAAAAGTGGTACCGCCAGAACCGGAGATCGGCTGAATGGATTCAAAAACGGTAAAACTCAACAGTTTAACTCTGGGGAGTTGTAAAATGAGCCTTTTTCCAAAAAAAAGTGGAGTATCCCTTTAACGGTTGCTCTGTCGCATCATATCACAGTAAACTGGCCTGTCAATCATCCTGTCACAGTAAACTGGCCTGTCAATCATCTTGTCACAGTTAAAATCCTCCACATTTAATTCAATTCAATTCAATTCAAATTTATTTGTATAGCGCTTTTCACAATACATATTGTTTCAAAGCAGCTTTACAGAAAGTGCATTTCAGAAATGTACATAGAAGAATATAGTTAGTTAATCATCATGTATTAATTTAGGGCATAACATATCTCCGGCGTTGAGTCGTCTCTTCACAGGCGTCGAGTCGTCTCATCGCAGGTGTTGGGGCATCTGAAGTCTCCGTGAGAGTCTGGATACAAACTGGAGCTGACGAACGCTATTTACCTCGGGACTAGCGTCCCGAGATAACAGCAGAAAAGCAGATGGGAAATAATTAGCGTAGCTGCTGTTCATAATATTAATGCATTCGATCTGATTCAACAATAGAAGGTAAGCATTATGTGAATGCTTGGCTAAAGAGATGTGTCTTTAATCTAGTTTTGAACTGGGAGAGCGAGTCTGAGCCACGAACAGTATCAGGAAGGCTATTCCAGAGTTTAGGAGCTAAATGTGAGAACGCCCTCCCTCCTTTAGTGGACTTAGATATCCTAGGAATGACCAGAAGCCTCGAATTTAGTGATCTTAACGAACGCGATGGATTGTAGGGCGATAGAAGGTCCATTAAATACACAGGAGCTAAACCATTTAGGGCTTTATAGGTCAGTAGAAGTACTTTGTAATTGATACGGAACTTAATAGGTAACCAGTGCAGAGATGATAAAATCGGTGTTATATGATCATATTTTCTTGACCTAGTAAGAACTCTAGCGGCTGCATTTTGCACTAACTGTAGCTTGTTTATTGAGGATGCAGGACAACCAGCTAATAAGGCATTACAGTAATCTAGTCTCGAGGTCATGAATGCATGAACTAACTTTTCTGCATCAGAAACAGATAGCATGTTACGTAATTTAGCAATGTTTCTAAGATGGAAAAAGGCTGTTCTTGTAACATATGAAATATGATTTTCGAAAGACAAGTTGCGGTCTAGTATAACACCCAGGTCTTTTACTGTAGTCGATAAGGTAACAGGACATCCTTCTAAATTAAAGTTGTATTGAAAGAGATTTTGTTGGTAGTTTTTTGGACCAATAAGTAATACCTCCGTTTTATCTGGATTTAATAGCAGGAAATTACACGTCATCCAGCATTTTATATCTTTAAGACATTCTGTCAATTTTGATGAGTTAGTGTTTTCATCTGGTCGTGATGAAATATATAATTGAGTGTCATCAGCATAGCAGTGGAAATTAATTCCATGTTTTCTTATAATATTACCAAGTGGCAGCATATATATTGAGAATAGCAGAGGGCCTAACACCGATCCTTGCGGCACTCCATAGTCTACTGACGTTATCTTCGATTTTTCCCCATTTAAACAAACAAAATGGTAACGGTCCGATAAGTACGATCTGAACCAGCTTAATGCCTGTCCCTGAACACCAGTGTAGTTTTGTAGTCGATCCAAGAGTATTTTGTGATCTATAGTGTCGAACGCAGCGCTAAGATCGAGTAGAACTAATATTGAGATACAGCCTTGGTCAGAAGCTAAAAGTAAATCATTTGTAATTTTAACTAGCGCAGTTTCTGTGCTATGATGCGGTCTGAATCCTGACTGAAATTTTTCATATATCTCATTTTCTTGCAAGAAAGAGCACAATTGAGCGGACACAATTTTTTCTAGTATTTTAGACATAAATGGAAGATTTGAAATGGGTCTGTAATTTGCTAAGTTATTTTGATCTAATTGCGGTTTCTTAATAAGAGGTTTTATAACTGCCAGCTTGAATATTTTTGGAACATGACCTAAAGATAAAGACGAGTTAATAATATTGAGAAGAGGCTCTTCCACTACAGGTAACACTTCTTTCAGTAGTTTAGTGGGTATTGGATCTAATAAACATGTTGTTGGTTTAGATGCAATGATAAGTTTATTTAGCTCTTCCTGTCCTACAGTTGTAAAGCGGTGTAGTTGTTCTTGAGGGGCGATAATTGAGGCTGAATCATAAGACACCATAGAGGATTGTACATTTACAATTGTATTTCGGATGCTTTCTATTTTCTCATTGAAGTAATTCATAAAATCATTACTACTAAACTGTAACGGAATAATTTGCTCGGGTGATGTCTGTTAATTTGTTAGTCTAGCCACGGTGTTAAATAAAAACCTTGGATTATTTTGGTTATTTTCTATTAGTTTGCGGAGATGCTCAGCCCTGGCTGCTTTTAGAGCCTTTTTATAACGTGACACACTGTCTTTCCATGCGATTCTAAAGACCTCTAAATTAGTTTGTTTCCATTTACGCTCTAAGTTGGTTTCTCTCTTGATAGCATGTGTAGTACTATTGTACCATGGTGCTTTAGTTTTCTCTCTAACCTTTTTTAATCTAATTGGTGCAACAATATCTAATGTACTAGAGAAAATGGTGCTCAAACTGCTGGTCATTTCCTCTAGTTCATCTGTTTGTTTGGGTTCACTGAGCAGCTGAGATAGATCAGGTAAGCTATTTGAGAATCTATCTATAGTGATTGGAAGGATTGTTCTGCCTGGTCTATAACGCGGCGCAACATGACAAATTTCAGCAGTACGTATTATACAAGTTACCATGTGATGATCAGTGAGATCGTCACTTTGCGGTATAATATCTATATCGGTTGGATTGGTTCCGTATGATATAATTAAATCTAGTGTATGATTTAGACGATGAGTGGGACCACTGACGTTTTGCTTGACCCCAAAGGAGTTTAATAAATCTGTAAACGCAGCCCCTAACGCATCATTTGTGTTATCTACGTGTATGTTAAAATCTCCAACAATTATTGCTTTATCAGCATTGACCAATAGATCTGAGAGAAAGTCTGCAAACTCTTTTAGGAAATCAGTGTAGGGCCCTGGCGGTCTATATACAGTAGCCAAGGCTAGAGATAATAGGGATTTCTTTCTTACATCTAAGAGCGTAACATTTAGCACAAGTACTTCAAACGAATTAAACCTGTGACCTGTTTTCTGAGTAACATTAAGAATATCTCTATAGATTGTTGCAACACCGCCGCCACGACCGATCAGACGGGGCTCATGCTTATAACAGTATCCTGGCGGAGTAGACTCATTTAGACCGAAATACTCATTTGGTTTAAGCCAGGTTCCAGATTTAATCTTGAATCTTAATTTAATTGGCTACCGTATCAGACAGAAATGCAGAAGCACTTTGCAGGGTCTTTAATGTGGAGACTCCTCATATCAATGCATAATGATGCATTTAAAAGTTAATGGCTAAACGGATCTTTATAAAAGTCCACTTTATTACAGATTAAATATAACACGGATAACATTACATTTTTTTTATCAGGTTAAACTTTGATTAGTCACTCAAACCTTTATCTAAACCCCGGTTGCGCATATCCACCATGTTTTGTAGTTTTTTAACACTTTTTACTCGTGTTTGTAGTTCCTCTTCCAAAGCGCAGTGGATTGTGGGTAATATTAGCCTTTATAGTGAGCATACGGGAATACTAGACCATCCTCTCTTCAACATACCATGCTTTAGCACACACTTATTTTAGTCTCACACGCTGTTCAGGACGGATAGCATGAACGTTGGGATGCAGGTCTGTCATTTGTTTGAGGGATTCCACATCCGCCGTGTGAGTAAGACCCTGGA
Organism: Rhinichthys osculus; assembly: GCA_029959095.1. Taxonomy (NCBI): domain Eukaryota; kingdom Metazoa; phylum Chordata; class Actinopteri; order Cypriniformes; family Leuciscidae; genus Rhinichthys; species Rhinichthys osculus. Next base: position 37,197,887 of record JARWKJ010000019.1, on the reverse strand, counting down.
GATAACCGACCGGAGGAGTCTCTTAACACACGGGTCACGGCCTGTTACGCTCCGCTCTCGATAACTGCACCCGGGATGTTCACCGCATGACCTCAGCTCACTGCACACTCGCCGTCTGGACGCAGAACAAAGGCTCACAGGACCTGAAGGAAAGCGCACTGATTTGCATTCAATCTGGTGATGTCTGGGAATGATTTAACCCTTACAGTTCTGCACTAGGGGAACTTTTAGACACTTGACATTTCATCAAAATATGCTTTCTGGATTAGATATATCAACTTTCAAATGAGTGTGTGTGTGTGTGTGTGTTTGAGTGGGAGAGAGAAAGAGATAAGTGGTTTTCCATAATAACTAATACATGCATAATACATAAACTTAAATTTGTGGCCAAAAAACGAGAAATAATTGGTCGTTTTTATCCTATTGTTTAATATATTTATTTGTTTGCTGTTGAACAGTGAGGGGAACTTTTGACCTCTTGACATGTCTTCAAAATATGCTTTAGTTATATCATCAACTTTCACATGGATTTGGGTATAATGTGATTGTAATGAATAAACCTCGGACTTCATTACAACACAGTTTATTAACTCGTAATATTAACCAGTCTGCTAATGGTACCTAATAAAGCTCCTCTCTCTGATCGTGATATAATCACATGTCTGGTCTTCAGACTGGCGTAGAGTGACGAGTTTTTATAGTCCCACCCGTAAGTTCGCATCACACTTTGCGTTCTCGAGCGCCGAACACTGCTGTTGTGTGAATGAACGGCCAGAACACATTAAGGGTTTTCTGTTAGAACAGTGTCGTGTTAGCGGCCCCTAAGTTAAAGGATTAGTTTTTTTTTGTTTTTTTTTTTACTTTTGCTGATAATTTACTCACCCCCATGTCATCCAAGATGTCCATGTCTTTCTTTCTTCAGTCGAAAAGAAATTAAGGTTTTTGATGAAAACATTCCAGGATTTTTCTCCATATAATGCACTTTGCTGGCCACCAAACGGTTCAAGGTCCAAAAGACAGTTTCAGTGCAAACTGCAAACTGTTCAAAGGGCTTTAAACGACACCAGTCGATGAATAAGGGTCTTATCAAGCGAAACGATCGCTCATTTAAAAAATAAATAACAAAGTTTAAGTTTTATAAGCTCAAATGCCCGCCTTGCTCTGTTCTGTGTACCTCTCCTGTTCGAACTCGTTCATCAAAATGAACAAATCTTTTCTCTCGTCATTTGGTTCATTTAAAGAACGAAATGAACGAATTGACTCGGAAAAAGATTTGTTCATTTTGATGAATGAATGTTTTCATCAAAAACCTTAATTTCTTTTCGACTAGGGCTGCACGATTTGGGGAAAATGTCATATTGCGATTAATGAGGTCAATATTGCGTTATGCGATTGCGATATAATAAACAAATGGTTTCATGAGTCAACTTGCTTGGTTCTAAAGTAAAATGCACACACAGAGTAGTGATCATTCTGTGTATTAATGTGTATTTCTCAACTCAAACTAGCAACAACAACTAAATGATTGATAACACCTATAACGATCAATAAACCATTGATAAAAATGAAGACACCCCCCACATTTTAAACGTTAATTATAGCCATCCAACATTACAGTGATTCCATCAATACAATTGAAAGCTATCAACTTTTTAAATATTTATTAGGCTTAAAAAAAAATAACAGCTTTTAAATTAAGTGAACTTCAAACAATCCTCACATAAACCCATAATAAATGCCATATTTACCTGTGCCCGTCTTAACAGGTAGGATTGAGGATTTATATACAGAAATGGGATAAAGTTGTCAAACAGTCTGCGCTACATAAATTATAAATTATATATAGACTAATTCCTTATTAAAGCTACAAAACTTCTTTAGTCAAGAGCAGTGAGTAATTTTCTGTTCCCTTTGTTCTTTGATTAACTTTACTGACAGAACGCTTTATTCGCTGCTGGCCCTTTAAGAGCAGCCGTTGCCGAGACGCGGATCTCTCACGCGCCTCATTCTCCCACAAGCACAACTCTTTTCGTCCATCATAAGACTGCTCCTATGTTATGAAGATAATCGACAAAACAACATTTTGGCATAATTGTGTGTGTTATTGTTCGTTCAAGCTCGAAAGAGAACTGTATTCTGTCACGCGGTCTGTGCATGCGCATTATACTGGCGCGCGTTTTTCTGTGAGTCACATTCAGGAGATTCACAGGCAGCGCGCTCTCTTTTGACTTCTTGTCGTGCAAAATGGTTTAAGGCATTTGCACGAATAAGAGCGGGATCATGTAACACTAGTCAAAGGATGACAAAAAAGAAGAGATGCTGTGTTAATAGCCCTAATTTGTTTATTTCAAATAAAATCGCGGCATTTTGCGTTATATAAACGCAGAGGTTTGACATCGCGATTACGATTGCGATACGATTAATCGTGCAGCACTATTTCGACTGAAGAAAGAAAGACATGGACATCTTGGATGACATGGGGGTGAGTAAAATATCAGCAAAAGTTTTTTGAATCCAGTGAATCAATCAAAACTAACTTTAGCTGGACAATAACTTTATTCCAGAGCTGCTGTAAAGCCTAAACAATCTCTGTTACTGTAATCTCCTGTTATCACTGTAAAGCTGCTTTGAAACAGTCTGTGTTGTTAAAAGCGCTGTATAAATGAAGCTGACTTGACTTCATTTCCTCTGACATTCATCAGCGCTGCCGTGATTACATCCAAGGCTTTCTCAGGAACTCTGGATCATGTCACCTGGCCGGAGAGGAGTCAAGCCGACGATAGCACCTCAAACATGACACTTACCTGGCCTGAGACGTGCTAATAATCTGCTGAAGTAATGATAGACTGCAACAGGGTTATTATTGTTAACTAAAATGAAAACTATTGTCCAGTTTTGGAAAACCTAGAGGTGTTTGTTGTCACTCTATTGACCCATATCTGACTCAAAACTGATCCTTTGCAACAATCCCTGTATATCCGTTCATGGAACAAATGAGCTACACACTCGAGCCTTGGCGAAATCAGCCATAATGTGAAATCCACCTACAACATTGCAGTAGGAAAAATGAGATCATCTAGAAGGAAACCAAAAGAGTTGATTAGAATTTCAAATCTCTGAGCGGGGCTTTCCATCTTCAAGAGGAGAGCGGCTCGAGAAGCGTGCGGAGAGACACACAGGCACGTGGAGATACAGAATAGCTGCCATTTGCATTAATTATAAGCATATTGGCAACTTTTTTTTTTCTTTTTTTTTTACAGTCTGAGATGACGCACTAGCTCTGCACAACATTGGAATATCTCATAAAACATTTGCAAATAAAGCATCGTTTCCTCCCATGAGATATGAGAACAAATCGAAACTTCCTGGGAAAAATGCGAGTTGCATCTTACAGACGCGCTGAAGCTCGGGCCGCCACTGGCTAGCCATTTTTTTATTTTACTCGCCAGACTTTTTAAAGGGTAACTAAACCCCTGGTCAGAGCCTGACTCCACCCACTGGCAATATTTGAAAAATGCTGGAAAAGTGGGCGGAGATAGAGTGGATGAACGGATACTCTATCCTGATCGTTTTCAATACTCGCATTTCCAACTCCTGACTCGCTACAGTGGTTTTGACGAAACGAGATGGTTTTTATACTGCTATGGACGTGGTAGCTCGTACCAAGGGCGTGGTGAGCTGGAACCTGCTTACGTCAGCTCTCACCGCTACCGTCACGAACTACCGCAAACATCCAATAGGAAAATTCAACTGCAGTAGCCACCGTTCAACCTGAAGAGGGCAGCACTCAGACGTTTTTACACCATATATTGTAGAATTAAAACACTTTATACCCAAATGTCAAAAAAGGTACTCGAATCAATGAACAGCACTAATAAAGCCCCAGTCTTACAGATCATTAACTAAAAAAAGTTGGTTTAGTGTTTAGTTACCCTTTAAATGTAATCCAAGAACAATGCAAAAAAGAAAAAAAATCTATATAAACATAATATCAATATAAAGTATACATTTCAAGCACTGTTAAAGTCAAATAAACAGTCTGTAATAAAATAAGAACAAAGCAATAGCACAAATAAACACAATAAAACAAAGATGCTAATTAAATAAATAGTGTTACAGTTTGATTTAACAGTAGATGGAGAATAGCAGAATAGGTACAGAAACTGAAAAAAAAGTAATCAAATGTAAAATAACATTGATTAAATATAGATTAATCCTTATTAAAGATGCACAAGTTATTTAGTCAAGAGCAGTGAGTCTGTTGTTTGATTAACACTGACACACAGGCAGCGTGAGGAATATTAGGCTGCTGTCACTTTAAGAGCGCACGCACGGATCCAATACACTGATCCTGCACTCGCCTTTACTCTCTCCACCGCTGATGGCCACTGCAGAAGCCTTTACTCTCTCCACCGCTGATGGCCACTGCAGACGCCTTTACTCTCTCCACCGCTGATGGCCACTGCAGACGCCTTTACTCTCTCCACCGCTGATGGCCACTGCAGACGCCTTTACTCTCTCCACCGCTGATGGCCACTGCAGACGCCTTTACTCTCTCCACCGCTGATGGCCACTGCACACGCCTTTACTCTCTCCACCGCTGATGGCTACAGCAGACGCCTTTACTCTCTCCACCGCTGATGGCCACTGCAGACGCCTTTACTCTCTCCACCGCTGATGGCCACTGCAGACGCCTTTACTCTCTCCACCGCTGATGGCCACTGCACACGCCTTTACTCTCTCCACCGCTGATGGCCACTGCAGACGCCTTTACTCTCTCCACCGCTGATGGCCACTGCAGACGCCTTTACTCTCTCCACCGCTGATGGCCACTACAGACGCCTTTACTCTCTCCACCGCTGATGGGCACTGCAGACGCCTTTACTCTCTCCACCGCTGATGGCCACTACAGACGCCTTTACTCTCTCCACCGCTGATGGCCACTTCAGACGCCTTTACTCTCTCCACCGCTGATGGCCACTGCAGACGCCTTTACTCTCTCCACCGCTGATGGCCACTACAGACGCCTTTACTCTCTCCACCGCTGATGGGCACTGCAGACGCCTTTACTCTCTCCACCGCTGATGGCCACTGCAGACGCCTTTACTCTCTCCACCGCTGATGGGCACTGCAGACGCCTTTACTCTATCCACCGCTGATGGCCACTGCAGACGCCTTTACTCTCTCCACCGCTGATGGCCACTGCAGACGCCTTTACTCTCTCCACCGCTGATGGCCACTGCAGACGCCTTTACTCTCTCCACCGCTGATGGCCACTGCAGACGCCTTTACTCTCTCCACCGCTGATGGCCACTGCAGACGCCTTTACTCTCTCCACTGCTGATGGCCACTGCAGACGCCTTTACTCTCTCCACCGCTGATGGCTACAGCAGACGCCTTTACTCTCTCCACCGCTGATGGGCACTGCAGACGCCTTTACTCTCTCCACCGCTGATGGCCACTGCAGACGCCTTTACTCTCTCCACCGCTGATGGCCACTGCAGACGCCTTTACTCTCTCCACCGCTGATGGCCACTGCAGACGCCTTTACTCTCTCCACCGCTGATGGCCACTGCACACGCCTTTACTCTCTCCACCGCTGATGGCCACTGCACACGCCTTTACTCTCTCCACCGCTGATGGCCACTGCAGACGCCTTTACTCTCTCCACCGCTGATGGCCACTGCACACGCCTTTACTCTCTCCACCGCTGATGGCCACTGCAGACGCCTTTACTCTCTCCACCGCTGATGGCCACTGCAGACGCCTTAACTCTCTCCACCGCTGATGGCCACTGCAGACGCCTTTACTCTCTCCACCGCTGATGGCCACTGCACACGCCTTTACTCTCTCCACCGCTGATGGCCACTGCAGACGCCTTTACTCTCTCCACCGCTGATGGCCACTGCACACGCCTTTACTCTCTCCACCGCTGATGGCCACTGCACACGCCTTTACTCTCTCCACCGCTGATGGCCACTGCACACGCCTTTACTCTCTCCACCGCTGATGGCCACTGCAGACGCCTTTACTCTCTCCACCGCTGATGGCCACTGCAGACGCCTTAACTCTCTCCACCGCTGATGGCCACTGCAGACGCCTTTACTCTCTCCACCGCTGATGGCCACTGCACACGCCTTTACTCTCTCCACCGCTGATGGCCACTGCACACGCCTTTACTCTCTCCACCGCTGATGGCCACTGCAGACGCCTTTACTCTCTCCACCGCTGATGGCCACTGCACACGCCTTTACTCTCTCCACCGCTGATGGCCACTGCAGACGCCTTTACTCTCTCCACCGCTGATGGCCACTGCAGACGCCTTAACTCTCTCCACCGCTGATGGCCACTGCAGACGCCTTTACTCTCTCCACCGCTGATGGCCACTGCACACGCCTTTACTCTCTCCACCGCTGATGGCCACTGCACACGCCTTTACTCTCTCCACCGCTGATGGCCACTTCAGACGCCTTTACTCTCTCCACCGCTGATGGCCACTTCAGACGCCTTTACTCTCTCCACCGCTGATGGCCACTTCAGACGCCTTTACTCTCTCCACCGCTGATGGCCACTGCACACGCCTTTACTCTCTCCACCGCTGATGGCCACTTCAGACGCCTTTACTCTCTCCACCGCTGATGGCCACTGCAGACGCCTTTACTCTCTCCACCGCTGATGGCCACTTCAGACGCCTTTACTCTCTCCACCGCTGATGGCCACTTCAGACGCCTTTACTCTCTCCACCGCTGATGGCCACTTCAGACGCCTTTACTCTCTCCACCGCTGATGGCCACTTCAGACGCCTTTACTCTCTCCACCTCTGATGGCCACTGCACACGCCTTTACTCTCTCCACCGCTGATGGCCACTTCAGACGCCTTTACTCTCTCCACCGCTGATGGCCACTGCACACGCCTTTACTCTCTCCACTGCTGATGGCCACTGCAGACGCCTTTACTCTCTCCACCGCTGATGGCCACTGCAGACGCCTTTACTCTCTCCACCGCTGATGGCCACTGCACACGCCTTTACTCTCTCCACCGCTGATGGCCACTGCACACGCCTTTACTCTCTCCACCGCTGATGGCCACTGCAGACGCCTTTACTCTCTCCACTGCTGATGGCCACTGCAGAAGCCTTTACTCTCTCCACCGCTGATGGCCACTGCACACGCCTTTACTCTCTCCACCGCTGATGGCCACTGCACACGCCTTTACTCTCTCCACCGCTGATGGCCACTGCAGACGCCTTTACTCTCTCCACCGCTGATGGCCACTGCAGACGCCTTTACTCTCTCCACCGCTGATGGCCACTGCAGACGCCTTTACTCTCTCCACCGCTGATGGCCACTGCACACGCCGTACTCTCTCCACCGCTGATGGCCACTGCACACGCCTTTACTCTCTCCACCGCTGATGGCCACTGCAGACGCCTTTACTCTCTCCACCGCTGATGGCCACTGCAGACGCCTTTACTCTCTACACCGCTGATGGCCACTGCAGACGCCTTTACTCTCTACACCGCTGATGGCCACTGCAGACGCCGTACTCTCTCCACCGCTGATGGCCACTGCACACGCCTTTACTCTCTCCACCGCTGATGGCCACTGCAGACGCGGTACTCTCTCCACCGCTGATGGCCACTGCACACGCCTTTACTCTCTCCACCGCTGATGGCCACTGCACACGCCTTTACTCTCTCCACCGCTGATGGCCACTGCAGACGCCTTTACTCTCTCCACCGCTGATGGCCACTGCAGACGCCTTTACTCTCTCCACCGCTGATGGCCACTGCAGACGCCTTTACTCTCTCCACCGCTGATGGCCACTGCAGACGCCTTTACTCTCTCCACCGCTGATGGCCACTGCAGACG
>JARWKJ010000019.1:37180015-37185015 GCA_029959095.1 Rhinichthys osculus | reverse complement strand
GGTCCCCATACCTCACTGCCGTACAGAGCAATCGGTTCGATTATTGCTTTTAGGATTTTTAGCCAGGTTTGAATTGGAATTTCATGTCGAATAGTATTTTTAATCATGTAGAAGACCCTCATCGCTTTCGCCTTCAGTTCAGTCACAGCCAGATTAAAGTTCCCTGTCGAACTCAGTTTTAGCCCCAGATATGTGTATTCGTGGGTGTGTTGGAGGACTTGGTTTCCTGCTCTGAAGATGTATTTATTTTCCCTACACCTGGATCTATTTTGAAAAATCATTATTTTGTTTTTTGCGAGGTTAATTTTGAGAGCCCACGTTTGGCTGAATGTCTCTACGACGTCGAGGAGCTGCTGTAGTCCCTCTTTTGTTTTCGACAGAAGGACTAAATCATCTGCAAAGAGGATTATTTTTTCATTATTATTTATTATTATTATTTATTTATTTACACTCTCTCTCTCTCACACTCACTCTCTCTCTCACACTTACTCTCTCTCACACACTCTCTCTCTCACACTCTCTCTCTCACACTCACTCTCTCTCTCTCTCTCTCTCTCTCTCTCTCACACACTCTCTCTCTCTCTCTCTCTCTCTCTCTCACACACTCACTCTCTCTCACACACTCTCTCTCTCTCACACTCACTCTCTCTCTCTCTCTCTCACACTCTCTCTCTCTCTCTCTCTCTCTCTCACACACTCACTCTCTCTCACACACTCTCTCTCTCTCACACTCACTCTCTCACACACACTCTCTCTCACACTCATATGGAGTTATTATCCTGTCAGATGTCGAGAGTGCATTATTGTAGCGCGAAAGTACATTAATATTATGCGCGAGCGTGAATCTCTCTGCTCGCGCGCGGAATATGATATGCCGAGCGTGAATCTCTCTGCTCGCGCGCGCTCTCAGATACACTTCTCTTGTAAGAATTCTCTCTCTGGGCTGAGTGGGCTCGCTGCCTCTTCCCCAGCTAACAATTTTAGGTTATAAGAACGTTTTCATAACGTTCCCATTAAGTTATAAAAACGTTATTTCTGAATGTTCTAGGGAATTTCAAAAAGTCCCGTTTTTTAGACGTTGTATTAACGTTATTTCTTGGTTATAAGAAAGTTCAATTCTCCCGTTATGTAAACGTTGTATTAACGTTCTTGCTTGGTTATAAGAACGTTATTCAAACGTTCAATTCTCCCATTATATAAACGTTCTCTTAATGTTTTTCTAAGATAATGAAAAACGTTTCATTCAATAAAAAACATTAAGAAATGTTTTAATAATTATTAAAACCTTTCTTAATGTTTTTAATATAACAAGGTAGCCTATATAATAGGCCTAGCCTATATGAAGAACCTAAAACAAGAACTTTCAGATTTTAAAATTAAGACAAATTTTTTAAAAAAGACCCATGAATCATGTCTATAATATGTGAAATGTAGTCCACTGAAGTCGAGTTGAATTGAACCCAAGTATAGTTTATTCCAGTAAACCGATTTGGGTTGAAGTGACAATATGAAATTAACATGAACATAAACTTAATTACAGGTGATTATAATCAAACAAATTACTAGCCATTGGTCAATTAAATTCATTTTTTAGTCGCCTCTTGTGAAATTTGGTCGCATTTGCGAGTGATTTACTCGAATTGTAGAGTGTCGAGTTGAAATCGGGGAAGAAACCGTGGCTCTTACTGTAAGTTTCTGCAATCTGGCTGTTTTCCCTCCATCATAAACGAGTGTGTGTCGAGCGTCAGACGAAACACAGTAAACACAGCCGTGTTCTCTGGCGTTCGGATGCTGGTGTTGGGGAACACACTCGTGTGTGTGTGACGCTTCTGGAGGGAATTACACCCAATCATTCTGAACACACACTCCGACTCCGGCGTTTCAGAAACACTAAACCACCATTAGAGACGCTGCGACGCCATTGGTCCACTGCTTACTCCAGTTATCCAATCACAGCTGACGCTGAGGCAAAGTCACCTGAGGTTATTGTTGTGCATCAGGGATTTATTCAGTAAATGAGTTTCCATCGTAGTTTATGTGCTCGTCTTATTGTATAACAAATGATCTTAATCAATTGAGCGCAAATGTTTTTATGCACATTTTTAGTATTTATGAGCATCTTGGAATTTCCCTTTGAGTGTTTTTTCCCCCAAAATTCAGATAAAAGTAGGTGAATGGTGACATAGCTACTGAAAGATGTGATGGTCAATCAGCTGAAACTCCCTTTGGTGCAAAAAAATTGAACTATATTGGTTTTCAAAATCAAAAAAGAGAAAGAGTGTAAAAGACGGAGGCGTGTGGTTTTCAGGAGGTCCAGAAGTGTGTGAGCGGCACAGCCCAGCTGGCATAATCTCTCCATATTACATACATATTCCACATCTGACTCGCCATGCAGCCGGCCCAGGATCCAGAGGACGCTAATGGATGGCGCGCTGTCATCATTTAACCTATTAATTAAAATACATGCATTTGTGCATAAAGCCTGTATTTGAAATTATGATTCACAATTAAATGTAACATCAACACATGAACACATTAAAAAACGTTGGTAACACTTTACAATACGGTTCATTAGTTAATATTAGTTAATGTAGCATGAACTAACCATGAGAAATACATTTGTTACTGTATTTGTTCATCTAATGACATACTTCTGCATTAATATAATAATGTTTCTCGCAGTCACTCTTTCAGTCCCGGCAGAAAACAGGCCGTAGAGTATCTGACGGACTATTGGTCATGGCAGCAGTTAAAATAAAAATAAAAATTAGAAGATTAATAAAACAACACAGACTGAGTGTCAATGAGAATGATCAGGCGGTGCAGCTCGAAATGCGTGTTTGCATCTTTCTTTAAAATAAATGTCACTTGCTGTGATATTTTCTAATGAAAAGTAAATAATGTTTTAAAAAGTAAATAAGGTGAGGAAATAAATAATGACAAAATGCTATTTTTTGGGGTGAATGAATCCACAGATTTGGTGTAGAAACAATTTTCCCTTTTAAATTTCACAATTAATCACAAAGAAATGGCAAGTAAGACATTGAATTAAACGTGAAATTTTGAAGAATATAGAAAATCCATTTTCACAATGTTGAAGTGTCCATTTACTGGTGAAACTGGAAAAATTATAATATCGTGCAAAAGTTCATTTATTTCAGTAATTCAACTTAAAAGGTGAAACTAATATATTAGACTCATTACATGCAAAGTGAGATATTTCAAGCCTTTAGTTGTTATAATTGTGATGATTATGGCTTACAGCTATGAAAACATTTTCACAATATTAAAATTTTGACTTTGGGGTTTTCATAAGCTGTAAGCCATAATCATCAACATTATAACAAATAAAGGCTTGAAATATCTCACTTTGCATGTAATGAGTCTATATAATATATTAGTTTCACCTTTTAAGTTGAATTACTGAAATAAATGAACTTTTGCACCATATCATAATTTTTCCAGTTTCACCTAAGCAGTTGATATGAAATGATGTGATTGTATTTGTGTAAACTGAGTTCCTGGATTTCACAGACTTGCGAGTGATCGATTGAGATCAGATCAGACTGTGTTTGTGCCGAGAGCTGTGTTTCCCTGACCTCTGACCTCTTGTGTTGCAGATGACCTTCCCTACTGCCCCAAGGGCATAACGTCAAAGGTCTTCCGCTTCAACGTGTCCGTCATGGAGAAGAACGCCACCAACCTGTTCCGGGCCGAGTTTCGTGCCCTTCGAGTGCCGAACTCCAGCGCCAAGAGGAACGAGCAGCGCATCGAGCTGTACCAGGTGCCGTCCCACACTCGCACAGAACAGGCAGAACACACTTCACTGACCATCCTCAGTCCCTCCAGAGAAACGCGATTATGCGATCGCATGATTCAGTGCACAATCAGCTAAAGTCTGCATATTTATGCGGGGGCATTTTTTCAAATACGCCGCACTTTCGCCGCATAAATTGCCGATTTCCGTGCAAAATATGCGGGGCTTGCATGATTTCATAATCCTCGCATTTTCGTTGCAAAAAAAGTCTCATATATCTGAGCAGAAAGTTGGAAAATGTTGTGTTTGCTTCACACGAGAGCCGCCGTTTCCCCCTGTTGCCACGGGAACGTTATGAAGTGACGTAATTACGCGACGCGAACATCATCGAAAAGCTGTAAAACAGGAGCACACTTTATTTTTTTATATTTTATTTATTCATTTTTACAGAAGTTGTAGCATATTCCTTTTGTAAAGCTACAGAACTTGTTGGACTCATCAATGTTTTGTAAGTTTGATGTGTTTATTAAGGTCTGAAATAAAACAAGATGAGAACTGAAATATTCCAGCTCTTTCTGTGATAGTTATGCTGCTTATCATAGGAAGTCATAAGAAATCACTCTTTACAGTAAGGTAGTGAGAACAGGGCGTTGGGGAATCACTTTTATTTCTCTTTTTCATCAAACCGCAGTTTTTGCACGTTCCCGGATTTTCCATCGCATTTTTAAAGAAAACGGGCCTCATAATCAAGGATTTTTGCCCACAACAATCACAAAAAACACGTTTTTCTGGAAGGACTGAATCCCGTCATCCTTTACTCGCCCTCAAGGTGTTTTAAACCTCTATGAAGTTTCTGCTCCCCGTTGACTTCCATGGTGGTGTTCTGGATTCATCAACATCTGGTTACCAACATTCTTCAAAATATCTTCATATTCATAGAGGTTTAAAACAGCTTGAGGGCGAGTAAATGATGACGGGATTTTCACTTTGAAGTGAACTATTCCCTAACCCTGTCAAGCCTGACATATGAAACAATTCTCAGAAAAATCTTCTTTTTTTTGGTTACACCTTATTTTAAGGTGTCATTGTTACAGTGTAATTATATATTTAAGTACTGAGTAATATTAATGAACTACATGTACTGACTATAGGGTTAGGGTTTGGTTGAGGGTTAGTTGCATGTAATTATGCATAATTTACTGTTATTACTACGGTAAGTACATGTAACGTATGTAACAAGGAC
>JARWKJ010000019.1:37115015-37175015 GCA_029959095.1 Rhinichthys osculus | reverse complement strand
TAGCGGCCTTAGATGCCTCGACGACGGCCAGGGCTATGGCGCTGTTAGAGGCTCCTCCAGCTGACGGCAAGTACGACGCACTTAAAACGTTCCTGTTGAGCCTCTTTGAACTGTCAGAACTGGAGAAGGCAGACCGCCTGCTGTCCCTGAACGGCCTTGGCGACAGCAAGCCGTCCGAGTTAATGGAGAGGATGCTGGCGGTGCTGGGCGCGGCGGATCCCTCGTTCCTTTTCGCCCACATATTCCTGCGGCAGCTTCCAGCACCCGTGCGCACCGCACTGGCTAGTTCCCCCCTCCCTTCCTCCAGAGACTACCGAGCACTGGCTGTGGAGGCAGACAGGATATTCCTCGCCAACCGACAGCAGTTTGTCCATGCACTGCTGCCCACCCAGCGCACGTCTGTTCCACCCTCGGAGGACGACCCAGACACTGCAGCTGCTGTGACGGCCCGCCGACAGCGTGAGGACGGGTGGTGTTATTACCATTCCAGGTTTGGGGCAAAAGCCAAGCAGTGTCGTCAGCCTTGCAGTTTCGGAGCCCAGGGAAAAGCCAGGGCCGGCGCTCATTAGCAGCTATGGGCGCTGGCCGTGACTGCAAGCTGTTATTCATCACTGACACCTTGTCCGGCCGGCGGCTGCTGGTCGATTCTGGGGCTCAGCGCAGCATCCTGCCGGCGCAGCCTGTGGACACCATGGCTGGCGGGCACGGCCCCCCGATGGACGCAGCTAACGGCACACCCATTCGTACCTATGGCACGAGGCATGTGGAAGTGTGTTTCGGCGGACGGCGTTTCGGCTGGGACTTCGTCATGGCTGCTGTGTCTACGTCGCTCCTGGGGGCGGATTTTCTCTGCGCTTATAGACTGTTGGTGGATGTTACAAACTGCCGCCTGATCGACGCCCTCTCTTTTGCTTCGTACCCCTGCACGCTGGGAGGGACAGGGGCGCTTTGTCTGTCGAACACGCTGGCCAACGGGAACCTGTATCAACGCCTACTTGCTGAGTTCCCTGACATCACCACACCCACGTTTTCATCGGCGGTGGCTAAGCATGGCGTGGAGCACTACATCACCACGGTGGGCCCCCCAGTCTACGCACGAGCCCGGCGCCTCGACTCTGCCAAGCTCGCTATCGCCAGGGAGGAGTTCGCCACCATGGAGCACCTCGGCATCGTGCGCCGCTCCAACAGCCCGTGGGCGTCCCCCCTGCACATGGTGACCAAGGCTGATGGCGGATGGCGTCCCTGTGGAGATTTCCGTCGCCTGAACGACGCCACCACACCCGACCGGTACCCAGTGCCGCACATCCAGGACTTTTCCGCCCACCTAGCCGGTGCCACCATTTTCTCAAAGGTGGACCTGGTGCGCGGTTACCACCAGGTGCCTGTCCACCCGCAGGATGTCCCCAAAACAGCAGTCATCACACCCTTTGGCCTTTTCGAATTCCTACGGATGCCTTTCGGCCTCAAGGGGGCAGCGCAGACGTTTCAGCGTCTCATGGACTCGGTGCTGCGAGATATGCCGTTCATGTTTGTTTACTTGGACGACATTCTCGTGGCCAGCGCGTCCGCAGACGACCACCGGACGCATCTCCGGCAGTTGTTCGGCCGGCTCAGTGAGCATGGCCTCATCATCAACCCGGCCAAGTGCGAGTTTGGCCGGTCATCCATCACTTTCCTCGGCCACCACGTCACCCCACAGGGGGCAGTTCCCCTCCCTGCCAAGGTGGAGGCCGTCGCCAGTTTTCCACGCCCACGCACTGTGAAGTCCCTGCAGGAGTTCCTGGGCATGGTGAACTTCTACAACCGTTTCCTCCCCCGTGCGGCCCAGCTCATGCGTCCATTGTACTACGCTTTGCGGGGTAGGAGACCGGCGGACGTGTTGGCTTGGTCCCCAGAGATGGCTGATGCGTTTGATGCTGCCAAAACTGCGCTGGCCAACGCTGCTCTGCTGGCGCACCCGTCTCCGACCGCCCCAGTTGCTCTTACTACGGACGCCTCTGATTATGCCGTGGGGGCTGTGTGTGAGCAGTGGGTGAGCGGAGCCTGGCAGCCGCTGGCCTTTTTCAGCAGGAAGCTCCGGGACAATGAGAGGAAGTACAGCGCCTTCGACAGGGAGCTCCTGGGTCTTTTCCTTGCCACCCGTCATTTCCGTTTCCTGTTGGAGGGTCGGCGGTTCACGGCTTTCGTTGACCACAAGCCGCTGACGTTTGCTATGGCCAAGTCTACAGAGCCGTGGTCTGGTCGACAGCAGCGTCAGCTCTCGGCCATCTCCGAGTTTACCACTGACATTCAGCACGTGGCTGGCAAGGACAATTTCGTCGCCGACTGCCTCTCCCGGGCGGTCGCTGGTTCCGTCCACTTGGGCCTCGACTATGCGGCTATGGCTGCGGATCAAATGGCGGACTCTGAGGTGCAAGCCTACAGGACGGCCCCCACGGCGCTGCTCATGGAAGATGTGATGTTTGACACGGCCAACGCCACACTCCTCTGCGACGTCTCCACTGGCCAACCTCGCCCCATGGTACCTGCTGGCTGGAGGCATAAAGTTTTTAACGCCATCCATGGTCTTTCCCACCCGGGGGTGAAGGCCTCTACCAAGCTGGTGGGGGCCAAGTTCGTCTGGCCGGGACTGCGGAGGGACATCAGGGCCTGGGCTGCGGCCTGTGTGGCGTGCCAGCGCGCAAAGGTGACTCGTCATACCAAGGCTCCTTTGGCACCCTTCAAAGTGCCAGAGAGACGTTTTGATCATGTGAATGTGGACCTGGTGGGCCCACTTCCCCCCTCCCGTGGTTACACCTACCTCCTCACCATGGTGGACAGGACCACCAGGTGGCCAGAAGTAGTTCCCCTGTCCTCCACTACATCAGCGGAAGTGGCCCGGGCGTTCATTATGGCTTGGGTGGCCCGTTTTGGCACACCGTCCGACCTCTCCTCGGACCGGGGTCCGCAGTTCACATCGGAGCTTTGGTCTGCGGTCGCCGAGGTCCTTGGGGTGAAGGTCCACCGTACCACAGCCTATAACCCACAGAGCAACGGATTGTGCGAGCGGTTTCATCGTGACATGAAGGCCGCGCTCAGGGCCAGCCTTACGGGCAGCGACTGGGCTGACCGCCTCCCATGGGTTATGCTTGGCCTTCGCTCCGCCCCTAAGGAAGATCTTCAAGCCTCATCGGCCGAGCTGGTGTATGGCCAGCCTCTGCGTGTTCCGGGGGAGTTTCTTCCAGATGCCACGGCCCCGTGGTCAGTTGCCTCACATCGGGCTGCGTCTCGGGACATTGCAGATGCTTTTGTTCCTATTCCAACATCTCACCATGGCCTTCCCCGGTCCTATGTGCCCAAGGATTTACCATCAGCCAAGTATGTCTTCATCCGCCATGATGGCCATCGGACACCGCTGCAGCCCCCATACGATGGGCCCTTCCGTGTCCTGGTGGGGGGGTCTAAGAACTTTGTGGTGGATATGGGGGGCAGGCCTGAGCGGGTGGCTATTGACCGTCTCAAGCCTGCTCATGTGGATATTGGCGAACCGCTTCAGCTGGCCCTGCCCCCACGGCGAGGGCGCCCACCTGCGGCAACCTCGACCCCTGCCCCTGCCCCTGCCCCTGCCCCGCCCCCTGCCCTTGGCCCCTCTACTGTTAAGCGCAGCCGCTATGGCCGCCCAGTCCGCCCCCCTGTACGTTGATTTTGTAGGAGGGACTGTTATGTGCTGGACTGTCCTGTTTTGCACTAGTTCATAGTGTCACATGTTCTATTTGGGGTACATGTTCGGCCTGGCCCTGTTTATGGGTGAATTCTGGGGGGGCCTGTGTAGTGACCCACAAGGAAGTCTGAAAGAGACATTCACCAAGGGACTGTACCTTTAAGGAAGGGGGGGTGAGACGATGACGAGTTCCGGTTTTTGACGTTGTGTTTATGTTTGGATATCACTCGCTGACTTGTGATATAAATATTGAAGTGGATAGTAAAGTTGACTCGACGCATCTCCGTCTCTTGTCTCCTCACTTACCGCACTCCACAATACCTTAATATAGCTTGAATGTAACTCGACACCCTTGCCTCATTTAGTATGCGATTAGATTATATTCATTTTTCTTGAAAATATTTAGCTATTAGATCTATTTAAATGCTTTGTTTTCATAATAATATAATATGTTAACAAATTTAAGCATTTAAACTGATATATTATATCACTTCAAATACTTCAATTCGTTTTTTTTTATATTATATTATGCCTATATTTTATTATATTATAAGCCTAAATAAAGAATCTCACAAGGGTATTGTTTAGGGCTCCTTGCCATTGAAAAGTTTGAAATCCCCTGCTAAAGAAAATATTGGAAATTCATAAGCAATAAACAATCATTTAACTTTGATGGTTTAATGCTTCCTCTACACAATTAATTGACTGTCAAAAACACTTTATGGTTTTCCCAAACCATCTCAGTGCAACAGCTTACTTTTCTTTCATACTATATTCTATTATTGTAAAGAATTGAACTGTCCTGCAGAAGATTTTGTAAATTATTTTTCATAGGATTTCTTGGTAAAGACTGTACAGCTAACAGCACTGTAAAACAAATATCAGGTAACCTAAAATGTGCTTCATTTAGTGACTTCTTAATTTGTTAATAAGCTTGTTTTTCGAAAATATGATTTAATACCAATAAGTTACATCAAGGGTCAAATAAAATAGAAATGGCACATTCAAGTTAAAAGTTTCAACTGAATGTTGAAACCATTGTGTTTCTACATGCTGTACAGGTCAGGTATAAAGAATATTTTTGCTCAGGTGGAGAAAAATGTCCGCCCAATAGAAAAAAGTTTTGCTCAGCAAGAAAAGAAATTAGAGGGAACATTGCTCGTGGGGGTTTAGCACTGATTGTTTTAGTGCCGTCGACATCATGGAAATGATTCAGTATTTTACAATATTGGAACAGGTTCTGAATTACAATCTTCACCTGTATTTAAACGCACCTGTCAATCAGAGCAGTGCACGTGATGAAGAGTCAGGCTGCTCCTCATCTGTGTGTGTGAGAGTCGTACAGGATTATGGATCTCTCCGACTCCACCAGTCAGTTTTTCCATGAGCGAGAGCGCAGACGCGTTTGGCCTCGGGCAGCGTCGCTGTCTGGATTCATCTCTGTCTGTCTGTACATGTGCAGGAGAGAGTGTGTGTTCTCTTCCAGCGCATGCGTGCCCTTATTTTCCATGTTGAAATGTTTTCTCGTATCTCAGTTTAATGTTCACTGAAGAGAAGCACACTGTGAGTCTCACACTAGGGCTGTCACTTTTGTGAAAAAATGCTTTTTGAGTCATAAGTGTTCATTGAATCGATTGTAAAATCTAAAGACGTTCCCATTTTCAACACCAAATATAGGCAAATCCACGGACACCTAACAGGCATTAGGACGAGCGTAAAGAGGGCGCTTGAGACGCACAAGTCAGCAATATTCCTGATGATTTATTGGCGTGAAGTTTCAGCACAATGACAAACAGGAGCGCAACATTCAGGGGTTGAGATTAACACCCTCCGACCCTAGCCTGGTAATACCAAACTCTGCTAATAACGTGTGTTATTCGCCAGCTCAGCCGCTTTGAACTTCCACTGTAAACACATGTATGATGCGAAAACGAAACCATCGAGCGAAATACTGGAGTGAACATGGCTGACCGAGTTTTGGTCCCTCATGAACCTGACCCTCCATGAGTGCAACCAAGGGGACACAATCACAACTATCGCCTTGCCGGCCTTTGGCCTGCCCAGTTTCTCCCTGCGATCGGTAATAGTTGATCAATTAAACTTTAGGAGTAGGGCCACGACATCACCTCCATTCAAAATGTTCAACAAACACTCTTCTTGTTCGGGCTTCAGTTTGGAAATGCCGGGAATATTCTCCACAACAGAGCGAATTGCATCCCGTGTCTCCATATCCGCGCTCGTTTTCGACTTCCCCAATCTTAAACTCGATGCTTAGCGTCTACGTCACGGCTCTCAGCCCGCCGGCTGTTCGTTGATTGGCCGGCTGTTTTCAGGCCGGAGGAAAACTGAGAGACATGTCGATGTCTCAGATAGGGGTGGAACGGTACATTTATTCGTATCGAACCGAAACGGTACGGGCGTCACGGTTCGGTGCACGAATTTACACGGAGAATACACGGTATAAAAATAAATAAAACTCGCGTGCAAATTAATGAATGTAATGCGGAGCTACTGTTAGATACGCGGGTTCTTTAGGGACACATAATCTGTACCATCGGCTTAGCTCTGAACACGCGTTCACTTCAAACGTTTGCTTTATACGCGCGTCCTATTCGCTTTGGACTAGAGTCGCATTAGACGCGAATTTGACGCTCTATTCGCGTTTGGTGTGACCGCATAATGAACAGGCAGCGATGTCAAGATTGCAATGCTGGACTGTGTGTGTGTGTGTGTGTGCGCGCGGGAGAGAGAGAGGCGAGATCGAACTGTGTGTGTGTGAGAGAGAGAGAGAGAGAGAGAGAGAGAGAGAGAGAGAGAGAGAGAGAGAGAGAGAGAGAGAGAGAGAGAGAGAGAGAGAGAGAGAGAGAGAGAGAGAGAGAGGCGCGCGACCAAACAGTGGAAACATTTAAAAAAAAACATACTCCGTAATTTTGTTCATACAGATAATTAAACCTGCAAAGTGTTTACTTATATTTGTGTACACTCGCAATAAAACACAACATTGTGCTTTTGTCACACTGTAAACTCTTGTCAAACTGTAACCTACAACTGTCACCCAACCAAAATCACACACACACACACACACACACACTGTTTTAAAAGAAAAACATATTTATCCAACTCCATTTCAAAACAGTCTGTGGGTCCCATCTTTTGGACATTCATCATATTGCATTGATTTTCATTTCTTGTCCTCAGAGCACTAATCTTACACATTCTACATTGATTAAAAAAAGAAAATCGAATGTGTAATGGTAGTATTATTTTATACAGAAATCAATTATTTATAATTCAGATGAGAATAATGTTACATTGTTAATCAATAATGTTAATTAAAATGAAGGAAAACAAATATATTGATCTGAAATATAGCAAAATAATTTTAAATTAATTCAGGTACAATTACCAAACATATCGCAAGGTCTTTTTGTCTTTTCATTAATTTAATTAATAAACTAATTATATAAAACTATTGTCAGTGCACTACAAATAAACTGGTTCTATGCCTTTATTAATAAAACTTATTTAAAAAATACAATGCAACAATGCATTTTTGTTTTGCTTTTCCCTCCATTGTACCGAAATCGTACCGAACCGTGATGTCTGAACCGAGGTATGAACCGAACCGTGACTTCTGTGTACCGTTCCACCCCTAGTCTCAGACTGAGTACAGAAGCGAACTGAAATAGAGCGGAAGTACGAAGTAGTCAGGCTACTCCGACCCGCCAAATGCGGGTAAAAATGAACTTTCGCTGTCAAATCACGAGCCAATCTGGCGTGTTTCTGTGTTTACTCACTTTGCTGGGGAAGTTCGTGTAAGACAAATCTGTGCGGATTTAGCGCAAATACGCAACTCGTGATCCTCATGATATATTAAATACAGCGTATTGCAGAATCTGCGCATTTCTTCACATTTACTTCACAGAACACACTACACGGGCAATAGATTAGCTAAAATGGGTTTCACATCAGAAGTTTGCACACATTGTAATCACAATTCTACAGATACATCCATGCAACCTGGCACTGCACTCCAATCAAACACTTTTGGGAAGAGGTCACACAGTCACTATCCACTATAGTCGGCTGCCACATCCCACTGTCGCCCTCTCTTTGCTTGCTGGGAGACCTCACAATAATCACTGATAAAGCTATAAACTCTAAAATGCTCCTCATAGCTCGAACCATCGCCAAGAAAACTATCCTCATGAACTGGAAAACTCGAAACAAAATACACATTAACTATTGGAAAAATCTTATTACAGACTTCATTGCAATGGAATACACATCTCCCCTTCATAATTACCATCTGAAACTGACCTCTGCCATCCAACACTTTCTGACCTCTTACAGCTATGAATCCTTGCTCTCTTTTCAACTCCGACTCCTCCCACCTTCTTAATCAACCCACGAATATTAAACGCATTTTAGTTGTTTGAACTTGTTTCTGTCATCATTGTTATTACTGTCACTGTTAAAAAAATAAAATAAAAAAGAATCTGCGCATTTCTGGCTTACTTGAACACACACACACACACACACACACACACGTCACTAGCAACACATAACGGCGCGCTTGTTCACTTGCACTGAAGTAATAGCGAATATTAAAAAGCATTTGGTGAACAGAAAAGACATTGTTATTGTCCAGTATCCCACATGTTCTGTGTGCTGTATTGATCTGTCCACCTAACACACATTTTTGGTTAAAAGGCCGTTAAAATATTCCCTATTTTCGTTTTCGAAACTTGTGTTGGTTGGTCCGATCGATTGACCAATCGATTTTCGAACGTAAAGTGACAGCCCTAATATGAAACCTGTCGGTGTTTGAAGGTCTGTTAGTTGATGCTGATGGCACATTAATGTCAGCTTTAAACTGATGGTCGAACCCGTGTGTTGCAGATCCTTCGTCCCGATGAGCACATCGCTAAGCAGCGCTACATCGGCGGCAAGAACGCTCTCACTAAAGGAACGCCTGAGTGGGTTTCCTTCGACGTCACCGAGACCATACGCGAGTGGCTCATGTACAGAGGTGAGTGAACGTCCACCAGAGCTGATCACGTGAAGACTGTGCAGAGGACAATAGGCTTTATGCCGAGCGTCACGTGACCAAACCGGAAAACAGGTCTCATTGCATCCGCTTGTCAGAGAAAGTGTTAACGGCCGTAAGAACTAACTACGATATCTATGGATTTTTATGGTAATCAGCTAACCTACTAAGTTCACTTTGTTATTGGTGTTTTATGCTATTTAAATATCTAAACATTAGTGTGAAGAAGAAAAATGAAAAAACTTTTAAATATCAATCTGCACATGCGAGGGACATTGGTTATGCTCATTTTTGCTTGCTCCTTTTAAGTTATCTTGAGTAAAACCGCAAAAAAATTCATGAAGCACATACAAAAGACCTGAATCGGAAGCAAAGTGATCTGTTTTCCGGCTTGGTCACGTGACGCTCGGCATAAAGCCTATTAGATGAACTAATACATGAATACAACATTCATTGATCAAATACACACACGTTTATGCCTTGCAAACATCACATACTCTAGATTTTTGTTTGAAATTGTTGATGTAAATATGTCAGCAATACCGAAAAAAAAATTGGTGTAGGACAATTTCACTCAGAAATCAGTAGTAAATGTACAAAAATGTGCAAAGAAACATCAAGTAACGCTTTTTATTAAACATGCAATTTTGAAGTAGAAACAATGAAATAGTATTTTTCTTGTAAAACATGCAACAATAATTTTAGTTTTATTTACAACTTAAACTTTTCCCTGTGAGGGTACGGCGTTTGATGATCTTCCAGTGGGAAATATCCATTAAAATAAGTTGAAAATTATGAAAAAATAGGTGTTTTTCTCTGTATTCCATAGTTTTCCAATCTACTAATCATACTAATAATTGTATAATTTTCTAATCATCAATTATTTGTTGTAACTCAAAGTGTTTTGTATAATCAACTTAATGTTTGAATTAAATGAATACCTAATGAAGAATATGTCTTTCTGACTTAAAAAAATACTTTTGCAAAAATCTGTGTGCAAAGCGACGGCTTCATATTGTGTGTTTTGATTAATCTTGACTGTATTTGATACTGTACTGTCATATATAAAAGAAAGAATCATTTTAAACTCTTTAATTGGTCTGAATAATAGAAACTTCGAGAGTCACTATGAATTCAATCTAAGTAGGAATCAGTCGATAACTGGGAAATGGATTCAATGAATGACCAAAGATGAGTTTGCATTTCTCCGCAAATCATGACACAAAATCAGAAACACAGAGGTCATCGGACTGTGAATTAGTGAACTGCACAGCTCCTTATGACGAATGGACAGAACAAAAATATGCATATTACAATAGTTTTTTATAGTAAACTGTTGAAATCATTCAGTTAGTGTTTCATATCTGTGCCTGGCAGTGATATTCCCATATCCAAGCACTATACACACTGGAATCAGATGTTTGTGTTTGAAACTGTGTGTTGTTGCACCGCGCAGAGACCAACCTGGGCCTGGAGATCAGCGTTCACTGCCCGTGTCACACCTTCAGCCCCAACGGAGACATTGTTGAGCACGTCAACGAGGTTCTGGAGGTCAAGTTCAGAGGTGAGTGAAGAAGACCAACCAATGCTGCGCAACTGCTCCGGTACCAACAGTGTTGGGCTTTCACTAGGGCTGCGCGATATTAAATAATGCGATATTCGATAATGCTTAAAGTGTGTAACATAAACTTAAATTATCTTTCAAATATATTTACAATTATATAACCTACATGATTGTTTCTCATTCTTTTTGTGACCAGAAAACATCCCTCCAGCTTCTGAAGTGATCATCAGTGTTTTACTGTCGCGTAAATAACAAACAAAAATAACGACTTTATTCAACTATTCCTCTCCTTCTCTGTGGGCCTCGAGTGAGTTCTCGTAGTGTAACAGCGCAGCGCTTCTGGGTCGTACGTCACACGCAGGCTCACTATTGGCCGACGCTGGTCATGTGTGTGTGTGTGTGTGTGACGTACAGAAGCGCTGCGCTGTTACACTACGAGAACTCACTCGAGGCCCACAGAGAAGGAAATGAAGAGTTGAATAAAGTCGTTATTTTTGTTCGTTATAAAGTATTCTGGTCACTTGATAAACTTAAGGTTGAGCCGCTGTAGTCACTCGGACTATTTTAACGATGTCTCTAACTTTTCTGGGCCGGCAAGTTTCAATAACTAAGAAGCCTATGGAGGAGTGATCCAGCTCTCAGATTTAATCACAAATATCTTAATTTGTGTTCTGAAGATGAACGAAAGTCTTACGGGGTTGAACAACATGAGGGAGAGTAATTACTGACAGAGTTTTTATTTGGGGTGAACTATCCCTTTAAAGGGATGAAAGGGATAGTTCACTTTGAAATTAATTTTTGGTATGTTTTAGCTTACCTCAAGGGCATCCAAGATGTGAAAGTGAAAAAAGTGAAAGTGACACGTGATGGCCAAGTATGGTAACCCATACTTGGAATTTGACCTCTGCATTTAACCCATCCAAGTAAGTGCACACACATTAGGAGCAGAGTAGTGAGTAGTGAACACACACACACACTGCAAACGTGGATACACACACCCGGAGCAGCGGGCAGCCTTGAGTGGCGCCCGGGGAGCGATTGGGGGTTAGGTGCCTTGCTCAAGGACACCTCAGTCATATTCCTGCCGGTACTGGAATCGAACCAGCAACCTTTGGGTCACCAGTCCAACTCTGTTACCATTAGGCCATGACTGCCCATGTAGGTGTCTTTGTTTCCGCAGTAGTTTCAATTTCGATATTTTTAGGTCAAACCGTTCTTGTCTGTCAGTCATATAATGCAGGTCTATGGTCACCACCTCAAAGAGCAGCACAGAGAAGTCCTGATTAAACATGATTTAATGACTCGTAAATGTAAGTACACATTGATGGCCTAAGACACGAAACGAGCGGTTTGTGTGAGAAAACGAACAGTATTTATATCGTTTTTACCTCTTGTAACCACAGCCACGTCCAAGTGATCTGAGGGCGCCGGCGCTTCGGTCTGTGCAAGCGCCGGAAGTGATCTCTCGCGCGGTTGCGAAAAAAAATTCAACGTTGTCTGTTGATATATCGAAATCGTCTTCCATTGTGATTTCCTTTATATCTAAATATGTTTAGATCTTCACAGTGAAGGGTAACCCTTCCGAAATCTCTGTGTAAACAATGAGTGACGTACACGCGCGAGAGATCACTTGGACGTGGCTGTGGTTACAAGAGGTAAAAACGATATAAATACTGTTCGTTTTCTCACACAAACCGCTCGTTTCGTGTCTTAGGCCATCAATGTGTACTTACATTTACGAGTCATTAAATCATGTTTACATGTTTACATGTACATCGTGTACATGTTTAATTTGGACTTCTCTGTGCATGCTCTTTGAGGTGGTGACCATAGACCTGCATTATATGACTGACAGACAAGAACGGTTTGACCTAAAAATATCAAAATTGAAACTACTGTGGAAACAAAGACACCTACATCTTGGATGCCCTTGAGGTAAGCTAAAACATACCAAAAATTAATTTCAAAGTGAACTATCCCTTTAACAGGCTGGATTTTCACCACCACTTAAATATTTGCAAACGTACACATTTTTCAAGAATTGCACTTAGGTACGAACATAGAATTTATCTTGACATTAATAAGAAACACTCTACCGCACACTGTTGACTTTACTTTATTCAAAGCGAACAACGCGTTTCGCATATAGCGTCCTCAGATTTGCTTTGAATAATATAAAAGAGTAACGTCAACAGTGTGCGGTAGTGATCTCATTATTGTTATTTAAATGTGTTCCTGCTTTCTACCTGCACCTTCCAGGCTGTGCACGGACCTTGGGTTGAATTAGGGTTTATCTTATTCGATTTTTGTGAATCCACTCCGCTACTATAGTCTCTTCTCACTGCGTTTCTCTGCCTGAATATACAACACACAATCACGAATCCCACACAGCTTTCCCCCGTCGGCTCATCTTCCCCGCACACGCTCTGATGAGATAACCGCGTCTGCGCTCCCGCCGGACTCTCGGAGAGCGTGTGGGATCTCGCTCAGCCGGGCCTCGGGGGTGTCTGGGGTTTCGGGAACGCTCTGGCTGGACTGCGGCACTCAGACTCTTGGCCCTCAATGAAAGAGGTGTGTCTGTATCTATTGGCAACGCCTCTCCTGGGACCTGAGCTGCTTTTGCTATCACAGACAGATTGAATACGCAGATGCTTGAGGAGACGGAGAGTGAGCGGCGGTCAGATTCAGGGAAATCTCCTTCATAAAGAAGTTAAAGTGCTTTTGTCCATGTGCATCTGTCTTTAGTGTGTGATGTTGCTGTTTGAGCATGAAAAAGCTCCAGTTGTTTCTCTATATCAGTGTTTCTGAACTCCTGAAACGCCTCCATTGTAGTCTTGAGTTTCTTCCGGGAACACGTCACAATATTCCTCATTATAATAATTAATACGCAGAATAAAGGGGCGGGGCCTGGTTGAGTTAGTTAGTAGTGTGTTAAACTGGCGGTTATGGGAAGGGGCGGGACATTTCCCAAACACACTCGAAGTGCTCAACCAATCAGAGCACAGTGCTCCAACCAACCAATCAGAGCACAGTGTGCTTTCAGAAGGAGGGGCTTCATAGAGACAGGAATTAAACAGAGCGTTACTGACAGACTGGGAAGAGAGGAGCCGCAACAATGGAGAATATGAGGAGAATAATCAACATTCAAACAGGAAAACCTGTTCTAGTAGAGCATGAAACAACATCAAGACTGTAAAAGGGCATAATAGGTCCTCTTTAAGAATTATAATAAATCCGTAAGAATGAGACGTCAGAAACACCAGCGATTTCAAACCGTGTTTTTGAGACTGTCTTTGGTTCACTGCAGTTTTAAGCAGAAAATACTCAACAATGCTGTCGACTTATGAATTTACACATGGTTTGTCTTAAAGCATATTAAAAACACCACATACACACATAAACAACATTAAAAGCTGGATTTACACCACAGGGGGGCTTTAAGGTTTTGCGTTCCTCTGTCTGAGTCACATTGGATTGAAACACAACCGAACTGACCGTCAATGTCTTCCCGAACACATCAATATTCATGATCTAGAGGGTTTCTGATGTGAGCGTGTGTGTGCTTCTGCTGTGTCCTCAGGGGTGGACGGCGAGTACGACGAGCAGAACCGATGGGATCTGGGTCGACTGAAGAAGCAGAAGGAGCAGAAGGAGCAGCTTCTCCCTCATCTGATCCTGATGATGTTGCCTCCGCACCGGCTGGACGTCTTGCCCTCGTCCAGGCGACGCAAACGGGCCCTGGACACCAACTACTGCTTCTCGTGAGCCTCTCAACCTCATAACATCAAACTGTAGCTCTGTTCCCTAACTTACTGAGTCGCCGGTAACACTTTACTTGAAGGGGTGTGCATAAGACTGACATGACACCTTCATAATCATGACAGGACACATGACATGAATATGAAGGAGGGTTTATGCATGTTTATGACAACTGTCATTAAGTGTCATTCGCTTAATTATGACATTTTTAATGCAAATATGACATTGTTTGAGAAGTCTTTGTTATGACAACTTGACATAAACCAATACATCATAACCTGTCAGTGTCTTTTTTATGACAACTTGACATTATCAAGACAACATAAATTGTCATAAACATGACCTAGCAGATTAATTATCAAACTTAAGAAACTAGCTTTATGGGTTAACATTACATTAAACTGTCATGTGGTTGGTTTTGACATTGGCTGTCATAAGGCCATTATAACATTTTAATGACAAATTCAATGTGTATCACTGTAGTTGAGGTCAAGAAACATATTCATGACACGGTTATAATGGCCTCATGACAGCCAATGTCAAAACCAGCCACATGACAGTTTAATGTAATGTTAACCCATAAAGCTAAGTGGTTTCTTAAGTTTGATAATTAATCTGCTATGTCATGTTTATGACATATTTATGACAATTTATGTTGTCTTGATAATGACAAGTTGTCATAACAAAGACTTTTCAAACAATGTCATATTTGCATTAAAAATGTCATAATTGAGCGAATGACACTTAATAACAGTTGTCATAAACATGCATAAACCCTCCTTCATATTCATGTCATGTCATGATTATGAAGGTGTCATGTCAGTCTTATGCACACCCCTTCAAGTAAAGTGTTACCAAGTCGCCTACTAAGACTTCTGCATTTTAACATTTGAAGGCATCATTGGTGCTCCTGACATGAAGGCTGTTCCCAAAGCTAGACAAATAAATTGTGTTGTCTTCTCATTTTGGACCAATGGGAAGGCAGCGTCACACAGTGAAGAGCGATGATGTGTTTTTGTAGTCCAAAACCAGGGAACAAGCATTTTAGCACTTGCGGATCCAGTCCCGACGTCAATGGGTTTTTGGTTAAATGCCTGAAATAAGCTCCAGATATATACACGTTTAATTCATAAGACATATACATCAGTAAAAACTAGGGGTGTAACAATATATCACAATACAAAAATGCAACAATATGTATCGTGGATAGTTCACCCAAAATAAAAATTACTGTGTGAGAAAAGTTTTAGTGTCAGCACTACATTAAACTACTATATAATGTTGAATATAATGTATAATAATGCAATGGGGGATATGTGTGTGTCCTGATAATGCCACATCTCTGATGTTACCAGTAAAAAGTGTCCGACATTATTTTAAATATATAACTAGCCAGTGGAAGAGTGCAAGCATATTAGTCTAAAATAATTACGTTTTCAGCTTCAGAATCATGAATATTGTTATTCTGGTGTCTCTGTTGTCCTGTGCTTTGGGTTTCCAGCACCAAGTCCAAGAATATTAATTTACACACACAATGTAACACCAAATTTAGCATTTTAATCAACAGTTATTTTTTTGTTAACATTTTATCATATGTCTTGGAGTATCGCAAATATCATATTGTGAGTTCAGTATCGTGACATGAGGGCATCGCCACACCTCTATTAAAAACCCCTTCTGATCTTATTAAAGCTTTTACTTGTCATGAAAAATGAAGCTATCGGACATGAAATGTCATCAAACTGAAACGCAAACTTTTAAAATAAACACTGAAAAAAATGACGTTGAAGTCATGTGACCGTGGGCTATAAAGCCTATGTTTAGCTTCTTACTTTTGCCAATTGTACTTGGGCTGCCAAATTCACAAAAGTTGTGTAAGAAATTCACAAAATGTGTCAGAACCCTAAACGTTTGTTGGTCACAGGCCTTATTTTCTGCAATAACCCAGAAGCCAATGGAAAAATCTTATTGAGTTACATTTTGTACTATAGAAATACGTCACACACTGTGAGAAACCCAATCACACCTTCTGAGGGACGCGTGTGAACTGAGACCGAGTGCTAGAAAGTTCCAGCAGTTTAGCACTCGCATGTCGTGGGTTCGACTCCCAGTGAACGCATGAACTGGTAAAATATATACTTTGAATGCACTTTGGATAAAAGCATCTGGCAAATGCATAAATGTAAGTGTTATTCTGTAAGACAGGAACGCAAGCTAAAAACGACATTCAAATTCACATTCCAGGAGCTGCATGTGTCTGGAGAGGTTTTTCCTGTAAGAATGAAGCTTTTAATTGGCACCTGACGGCTGGAAGCGTCTGCAAGAGCTTGCAAGTTTAGATTTGTCCCAGTATGCTAAGTAGTGCGCTGGCTCTTTAGTGCGTGTCTCTCCGAGAGCTCTCCACACCTGGGCCGGATCCAGGAGGGAAGGAATGACACGCCTTACAGTGGAATTTCTGAGCTTTAAAAGACTCTGCCATGTTTATAAGGCCGAGACATAAGTCTTTCGCACCGGAGGAACCTTTTCATAGTTCCTAGCACTATTGGCGCGTTCGCACCGCAGGAACTAGGAAAGATTTTAGTTCTAGGAACTCCTTTTGGAGGAACTGATTTACTCCTCCTTCAGAGCGCTATAGAGAGCCTAAGCCCCGCCCCTCCGCTTCCGGCTCATGGGACCTTATTTCGGAAAAAATACGTATGGTAGTCAATGGCGAGAGACAACTTATCTTTTTATCCCGTCTGAACTGTGCCCTGAATTACACATGTGATGTTTGTCAATTTAAAAGATAATTCAGAAGAGTAACATTTAGTTTAATGTGAAAATCGCTCGATGAACTACATCTCCCGGGAAGCGAAACAACGAGCGAGATCCGCTGCTGGTGTGTGTGCAGTCTGGTACAAAACACTCGATGACGGCGTTACGTTACGATTATAACGCAAGACTATAGAAACAATGACAGACGTTAGCTTCAGTAAAGTTAGCTTCAGTAAAGTTAGCTTCAGTAAAGGTAGCTTCAGTAAAGTTAGCTTCAGTAAAGTTAGCTTCAGTAAAGTTAGCGTCAGTAAAGTTAGCCTCAGTAAAGTTAGCCTCAGTAAAGTTAGCCTCAGTAAAGTTAGCGTCAGTTAAGTTAACGTCAGTAAAGTTAGCTTCAGTAAAGTTAGCTTCAGTAAAGTTAGCGTCAGTAAAGTTAGCTTCAGTAAAGTCAGCTTCAGTAAAGTCAGCTTCAGTAAAGTCAGCGTCAGTAAAGTTAGCATCAGTAAAGTTAGCTTCAGTAAAGTTAGCATCAGTAAAGTTAGCTTCAGTAAAGATAGCTTCAGTAAAGATAGCGTCAGTAAAGTTAGCGTCAGTAAAGTTAGCTTCAGTAAAGTTAGCGTCAGTAAAGTTAGCGTCAGTAAAGTAGCTTCAGTAAAGTTAGCTTCAGTAAAGTTAGCGTCAGTAAAGTTAGCTTCAGTAAAGTTAGCTTCAGTAAAGTTAGCTTCAGTAAAGTTAGCTTCAGTAAAGTCAGCTTCAGTAAAGTCAGCTTCAGTAAAGTTAGCTTCAGTAAAGTTAGCGTCAGTAAAGTTAGCTTCAGTAAAGTTAGCTTCAGTAAAGTTAGCGTCAGTAAAGTAGCTTCAGTAAAGTTAGCTTCAGTAAAGTTAGCGTCAGTAAAGTTAGCTTCAGTAAAGTTAGCTTCAGTAAAGTTAGCTTCAGTAAAGTCAGCTTCAGTAAAGTTAGCTTCAGTAGAGTTAGCTTCAGTAAAGTTAGCTTCAGTAAAGTTAGCATCAGTAAAGTTGGCATCAGTAAAGTTAGCTTCAGTAAAGTTAGCTTCAGTAAAGTTAACGTCAGTAAAGATAGCTTCAGTAAAGTTAGCTTCAGTAAAGTTAGCTTCAGTAAAGTTAGCTTCAGTAAAGTTAGCTTCAGTAAAGTTAGCATCAGTAAAGTTAGCTTCAGTAAAGTTAGCTTCAGTAAAGTAAGCTTCAGTAAAGTTAACGTCAGTAAAGATAGCTTCAGTAAAGTTAGCTTCAGTAAAGTTAGCTTCAGTAAAGTTAGCATCAGTAAAGTTAGCTTCAGTAAAGTTAGCATCAGTAAAGTTGGCATCAGTAAAGTTAGCTTCAGTAAAGTTAGCTTCAGTAAAGTTAACGTCAGTAAAGATAGCTTCAGTAAAGTTAGCTTCAGTAAAGTTAGCTTCAGTAAAGTTAGCTTCAGTAAAGTTAGCATCAGTAAAGTTAGCTTCAGTAAAGTTAGCTTCAGTAAAGTAAGCTTCAGTAAAGATAGCTTCAGTAAAGATAGCTTCAGTAAAGTTAGCTTCAGTAAAGTTAGCATCAGTAAAGTTAGCTTCAGTAAAGTTAGCTTCAGTAAAGTTAGCTTCAGTAAAGCTAGCTTCAGTAGAGTTAGCTTCAGTAGAGTTAGCTTCAGTAAAGTTAGCTTCAGTAGAGTTAGCTTCAGTAAAGCTAGCTTCAGTAGAGTTAGCTTCAGTAGAGTTAGCTTCAGTAAAGTTAGCTTCAGTAAAGTTAGCATCAGTAAAGTTAGCGTCAGTAAAGTTAGCGTCAGTAAAGTTAGCGTCAGTAAAGTTAGCTTCAGTAAAGTAAGCTTCAGTAAAGTTAACGTCAGTAAATAAAGTTAGCTTCAGTAAAGTTAGCTTCAGTAAAGTTAGCATCAGTAAAGTTAGCTTCATTCATTGAGAGAAAATGTGCGTTTCTGGGGTTTGTAGTCTTTGTAATTACGTATTTTCACAGTCTTATACCTCAACAGTTTTACATCAAACTGCGACTTTCTTAACTTTAAAATGTATCTTTTAAATTGACAAACATCACATGTGTAATTCAGGGCACAATTCAAACGAGATCAAAATATTTGTTGTCTCTCGCCATTGACTACCATACAATATTTTTCCGAAATAAGGTCCCATGGTGGTCGACCGGAAGGGGAGGGGCTTAGGCTCTCTATTGGAACTATCCGTGATGGTAGTGTTTGCTGATTGGCCGAACGCACGTGAAACACCAGCACCCGCCATTAAAAAAAAAAAAAGCTGTGTAAGGTCACACAAAAAAGTGACATTATACACAAACCATAGTTCAAAATAATAGCATTTATCTAAAATAGAAAGCTTTTGTAACATTATACACTACATTTTAAAGAAATTAAATAAAGTAATACCCTACTTTTATTCAGCAAGGACGCATTAAAGTAATCGAAAGTGACAGTAAAGACATTTATAATGTTACAAAAGCTTTTTTTATTTAGGATAAATCTACTTTGAACCTTCTATTCATCAAAGAATCCTGACTTAAAAAAAAAAAAAAACATTATTAATAATCAGAAATGTTTCTTGGGCAGCAAATCACATCAGCATTATTCCCTCAGGAAGAGTTCATCTGTTCTTGCGTGGCTCGTGTTGGACTCATGAACAATAATCACGGTGTTTGAATTCACCAAAACTGATTTGCCGAAATCAAAACCCGGCCGGAGAGTGGAAGGGATTCCGGATCGAACCGGGAGCGACGACAGCAGATTCTGTTCGCAAATCACACAATGATTTGTCCCAAAAGAATAATTCATTCTCAATTATGAGTTTGTTATTCGTATGGTCTGATGTGTGTGAGATCATTCTCAAGTGTCGTGTTGCTGGTGTATCAGTCAGTGGTTAGATTAGCGTAGCAGTCTGTTTAATCGGGACAAATAAATTAGGCCCAAAATACGGGATGTCCCGGCTAATTCGGGACAGTTGTTAACCCTAGGTGTAACCTATATATTTACTCCAGACTCTAACTCTACGAACATGTACAGTGATAGATGCGCCTCTTAACCTTTACGCTGAGGAGAAAACCCAATTTTTCTTCTGCTTTCAGGAACTACGAGGAGAACTGCTGCGTCCGGCCGCTGTACATCGACTTCCGGCAGGATCTGGGCTGGCGGTGGATCCACGAGCCCAAAGGCTATCACGCTAACTTCTGCTCCGGCCCGTGTCCGTACCTGCGCAGCGCCGACACCACACACAGCTCGGTGAGAGAACACAACTCACAACCCTGTGACTCCAACAGTGTCCACGCTGCTCAATTAATAAAGGTGGCTTTATGGAAGTAAATAAATGACAAATGTTTTTGAAACAAAAAAGCCTGAATAAAATAAGCATTGCATTAACCCTGCCTGCATTTTAATGCATTGTTTTTTTAGGCCTTGTATTTTTATGGGCTGAAATTCAGCATGGTTGTATATTTAAGCTGTGAATATTTCACTTCAAAACATTTCACACACATTTTCAGTCTTAAAAATTCAATAATCCATATTCACCTTTCAGATTTCACTTCCAAAATATTCATTTTGTTAAAAAATACAACCTATAATATTCAACAGGCAATTTTCAGTCCATTTTATTCCGCTTTACCATTTCAACAAGCTTTTTAGTTTAAAAAACATTTGTCATTATTTTACTTCCATATGGGGAGATGACTTGCGGCCTAAATTTAATTTATTTCATAATTGATGAACTTTGCACTGTCACTGAACAGAATTGAACTGAGCTGAATAATGACACTGTTGTCTTCTCTAGAGCTGCTTTACAGCATACATTGAATTTGTTTCATAATTTGCAACATAAAAAAAAAAAAAAATTCTGTCATGAATTCCTCATGTTGTTCCAAACCGTAATACCTACATTCATCTTCGAACACAAATTAAGATCTTTTTAATGAAATCTGGAGTTTTCTGATCTCTCCATAGACTGCGATGTCACTGGAACTTTCAAGGCCCAGAAAGGTAGTAAAGACATGGTTCAAGGTTCACATGGACCATTTTAACAATGTCTTTGCTACCTTTCTGGGCCTTGAAAGTTGCAGTGACATCGCAGTCTATGGAGAGATCAGAAAACTCCAGATTTCATCAAAAAGATCTTCATTTGTGTTCGAAGATGAACGAAAGTCTTACGGGTTTGGAACGACATGAGGGTGAGAAATCACTGAAAGAAATCGGTAACACTTAATGTCAATATTTTAAAGGAGAACTCCGGCGCAAAATGAACCTTTGGTCTAATTACACATTGTTACCTAGTCAACCGTTATCTGAGATTTGTTTTCATGATTATCGAATGTAAATAGTTTTATCTCTAAAAATAGTTTAGCCTATAAAGCTAGTATAATGCTAGTATATTGGGCATAGTGTAATGACAAATAAAAATCGCTTGTTAATACCACTAACAAGGCTCAAAATAGCCCCACACTAACACGGTAGCATAATGAGGGTCCCTACCTTCAAACCGAAGCATTGAGAACTTTGTCAGTGTCCAGACAGTTTAATAAGAAGATATTTTAAACGTACAGTCAACTTCGCGTATACAGGCAGGAGCCATCTTTGAAATACAGTCTTTACCAGTCGATCTACGAACGCCGATCCAAGCCTGCTGTTCGCGCTCACCTTATCACAACGTATAGCTCGTTCACATCTCACCAGCGCACTTGGATCGGCGTTCGTAGATCGACTGGTAAAGGCTGTTTTTCAAAGATGGCTCCTGTCTGTATACGTGAAGTTGACTGTACGTTTAAAATATCTTCTTATTAAACTGTCTGGACACTGACAAAGTTCTCAATGCTTCGGTTTGAAGGTAGGGACCCTCATTATGCTACCGTGTTAGTGTGGGGCTATTTTCAGCCTTGTTAGTGGTATTAACAAGCTATTTTTATTTGTCATTACACTATGCCCAATATACTAGCGTTATACTAGCTTTATAGACTAAACTGTTTTTAGAGATAAAACTATTTACATTCGATAATCATGAAAACAAATCTCAGATAACGGTTGACTAGGTAACAATGTGTAATTAGACCAAAGGTTCATTTTGCGCCGGAGTTCTCCTTTAATGCCACTTTAGACATTCTACTATCTATAAGTAACTTTGCAACTACATGTCAGCTAACTTTCATGCTTAATATCTGCTAACTCTTTATTGTGATGCTCCCAGAATTTAAGTTTACAGGTGAACTTTCCCTTTAATGTGAATCTGCTTGAGACGATGTGTGTAGTCTATGGACCTTATGTAGCCACGCCCCTTTTCCGCGCTGAGCTCATTGTCTTTTGACTTCCGGTCTGTATTTTCACAGCGATCTTGCCTAGTTATGAATGAACGGCTCGTTAAAAAAAATTCCCAAGGTCCATTTGTTAAGACATATGCTTTACAATGCTTATCATAAACATTACAGTGCTCATGATAACTTTCGTTAACTCTACAATAAGTAAATCAACTTCAACCAGCTAATTACTCCTGGACAGCGATGCCATAGAAATATACAGAGCGACCGCAAAAACGGAAGTTCAAAGACAATATTCTAAAGATGGCGGCGCCCTCGTTTCTCTGGCGCATAAGGTCTATAGTAAGCGCTGGTACCTGAGGTGATGTTCCTGATCTCTCCGCAGCTGCTGAGCCTGTACAACACGCTGAACCCCGAGGCGTCCGCGTCCCCCTGCTGCGTTCCTCAAGACCTGGAGCCGCTCACCATCCTCTACTACGTGGGCCGGATACCTAAAGTGGAGCAGCTCTCCAACATGATCGTCAAATCCTGCAAGTGCAGCTGAAGGGCCTCCAGACCCCGACACGGAGCCCGAACGCGGGTACGAGCGCTCGAGGGCCGAAAGGAACTGGACTCTGAATGAATACCTCTGTTCATCCTTCTCACACACACACATCCAAACCCAGGAGCCAGAGGCTTCTCCAACCACTACATCAGACGACCCCTCGAACTTTGATGTTTGAAGTGACCTGTCCACTTGTAATGTGTAATTTGTGGTCAGCTTTTTAAACCGCCTCTAGGCAAACCTCGTGCCATTTCTGAACTCTGAAACGGCAATGCAAAGCTCCGTAACATCTGTCCCGAGGACGGTCGCTCTGAGACGACACATGCTGGATCAGCTGATGGTTTCTGTATAACGCAACTCAATTGAGCATCATTTCCCAAACAGAACCTTTTAGTGTGTACTACAGTAATCGACACTGTTCGTCTAACGTGACGGTGTTACTGATATTGTTAATACAAACATGCTGGAAAGAAATATGAGAAAACATTGACTTGACTTTTGATTTTTAGTTCTTCAGTGAAGCTGACGTATGACGACACATGAACTTTTAGATCACAAACTGCTAAAGTTTTTACTGCTATTACTCCTGAAAACACTTTTTTAATTAAACAGTCTTGGACAAAAAGAGCTGTTGATGATGTTTGAAGTTTGTCTTGAATTCTTCTTGACGATTAAAAATGGTGACAGCTTATTATTTCCATAACACAAAAGTCATCACGAAAGGTAGCTGACGTTTCTTCCAGTTTACTGATACAACTGAACGATAAAAGGGTATTAGCACGTTAGCATGTTAATCAAGTTTCATTGCTCTGGTCATGAAAGGAAATTCAAGTCAATTCAGGAGAGAAAACAATATACAAATACTGTATGAACTAAAATCAACATTAAACAAGGTCAATCTTGCATAATCGGCCTCATTCATGAAACACAAATTGAATTTATGTGAACTGTGTTTTACATCAGGTGTAACATTCAACTCAAAGTGGCGATTTGTGAGAAATTTGTTCTGTTTCTGTTGCATGAATGAGGTGCTGTGATTTATTGGTGTTTGGCTAGGTTATAAAAGTGAGGCGTTCAACTAACATCAAACTGAAAACACAACATCATCCCATCAGCAAGCATTACCAGGACATTGGTCAAAAAACTGCCATTGTATGTTAAAGAGAGATTGTAATTATTAGTTTTACAGATCCAACGACAGTAAACCATCACAAATGACATCAACTTTACCTGGACATGTGGTTCATCACACCTGAATGAGGCACTTCCACAGAAGTTGTTAAGAGATCATTAACGAGCGGTGATGAAGGTTGAAATCTTCTGTATGTACATGTAAACAGGGATATATATGATGGACAGGTTGATGTTGGTGTGCTCGAGCACCAGCTGTCCTGAGTCGTCAGTCCACTCGCTCTTCACATGGCATCAGTTGTGGGGTGAAAATGAAGCCTGGACAACTGCATGTATGGGACAGCGAGAGAGAGAGAGAGAGAGAGAGAGAGAGAGAGAGAGAGAACGCTTTCGGAAAAACCTTTGGAACAGATCCACTCGATGCAGTGTTGCGTACTATCACACACTCATAAAGACACACGAGGCCGGTTAGGAGGCATTTGAGGGGAAATATTGATTATCAGAAGACAGTGTAAAGAGAGAAACAGGTAAAGTCAAGAGCTGAACTCTTCATGTTCATGTTCTGAGCAGCTGGAGGGTGTCGAAGAGGACGTGTGTAACGTATCCCAGAGAGCAGCTGATTGGTACGGTTGACCTTTGGCCTCGTTCATCTGTTCTTGGAGCCCTGAACGTGGAAGAGTTTACTGTACACGGACAGACCTGTGAACACACAACAACACAATGAATCAACATGCACAATCTACATTGAGTAAAACACAAAGAGTCATAATTGCATCTTTGCGTGATTAAAACGAGAAAAAAATTACGTCATCAAATCACTTTATTAAAAATACTCTTCAGACCAGAAGTGCTTTAAGGAAAGCTGTTTTAGAAAAGCATTTCTGTTGCCATTTTGCTTAATATCAAAGCTATGTTTGACACACTTTTTACTCATTTAAATAGTCAACCATTTATCACTTTCAGTACATTTGGGCTTTAAATCTTGTAAAGGCAAAAAAAAAGTTTGCTTTAAAGGAGAACTCCGGCGCAAAATGAACCTTTGGTCTAATTACACATTGTTACCTAGTCAACCGTTATCTGAGATTTGTTTTCATGATTATCGAATGTAAATAGTTTTATCTCTACAAACAGTTTAGCCTATAAAGCTAGTATAACGCTAGTATATTGGGCATAGTGTAATGACAAATAAAAATCGCTTGTTAATACCACTAACAAGGCTCAAAATAGCCCCACACTAACACGGTAGCATAATGAGGGTCCCTACCTTCAAACCGAAGCATTGAGAACTTTGTCAGTGTCCAGACAGTTTAATAAGAAGATATTTTAAACATACAGTCAACTTCGCGTATCCAGGCAGAAGCCATCTTTGAAATACAGCCTTTACCAGTCGATCTACGAACGCCGATCCAAGTGCGCTGGTGAGATGTGAACGAGCTATAAGTTGTGATAAGGTGAGCGCGAACAGCAGGCTTGGATCGGCGTTCGTAGATCGACTGGTAAAGGCTGTATTTCAAAGATGGCTTCTGCCTGTATACGCGAAGTTGACTATGTAAAAAATATCTTCTTATTAAACTGTCTGGACACTGACAAAGTTCTCAATGCTTCGGTTTGAAGGTAGGGACCCTCATTATGCTACCGTGTTAGTGTGGGGCTATTTTCAGCCTTGTTAGTGGTATTAACAAGCGATTTTTATTTGTCATTACTCCATGCCCAATATACTAGCGTTATACTAGCTTTAGGGGCTAAACTGTTTTTAGAGATAAAACTATTTACATTCGATAATCATGAAAACAAATCTCAGATAACGGTTGACTAGGTAACAATGTGTAATTAGACCAAAGGTTCATTTTGCGCCGGAGTTCTCCTTTAAGTGAACCTCTGACCACTTAAAAACAAAAAGTGCAATTCTTGCAAAGTACTTTACACTTTTTTCTGCTTTTTTGGCAGTGAAAGCCTATGCCTGAAGCTTGGCCACACCTGATACGCATTTAAATCATTATTGTCATTTATTGCCATTAATATTATAATGATGATTAATGTTATTGATTAATTATTTAATCTGTTGATCAATAGCTGTGTAAAAAAATGATTAGTCAGATAATGGGCCTTAAAGGCATAGTACACCTGAAAATGAAAAATATTTACTCACCCTCATGTCGTTCCCAACCCCGTAAACTTGTGTTCGTCTTCGGAACACAAATGAAGATCTTTTCTGTCCCTCCATTGACAGCTACGCAACTACCACTTTGACATTTCAAAAAGTTCATAAGGAGATCTAAAAATAATCCATATGAATTGAGCGGTTTAGTCACAATTTTCTAAAGAGACTCGATCACTTCATAAGATGAACACATTTAATTTAGGCTTTTATTCACATATAAATAGGGATGTAACGATTCACTCATCTCACGATGCGATACGATTCACGATACTGGTTTCACGATACGATTTTCTCACGATTTTTTTAACAAATGAGATTTAAGACAAAAGTGTCCCTTTTATTATTTCACAGACAAAATGTTGCACATTTCTTTTTAATTTAAAATATATTTGTCAAATAATAAAACAACATTAAAAAAATCCCTTCAAGGTTGTTTCAACTCAGTCTTTCTGTCTGTTTGGTCAAGAGGCTGGACACTGGTACCTTCGCACACTATGTAAAAGACTGTGTAAAATGACCAGATTGACAGGGGTTTTACATTGTAATAGAGGCAAGATTCTAATTTTGTTATAATTTGTATCATTACACTAGTAAGAGTTTAAAAAACACACACATTTAGAGAAAGAGATGATAAAATAAACACCTGGTTGCCACGGAAACACTGATGCACCCTGTGATCTCCGTGGCTCTCGCACTTGTCGTATTAATGCCTTTTACATGAAAACGGAGGTGACTTGTGCTTCTCACGGTGGGGATTATTATTAGTCTACAGAAAGTCAAAATGCCGCCACACCTCCGATTTGAATGAGTCAACGTCAACATCTACGCTTGCCGTCGCCATGTCTACTGTTTGACGGCGCGTGCACACACTGGCGCGGCGCGAGCGGAGCAAACCGAGCGTTTTCAGTTCATTCCTATGGAAGTTGAGCTCGGCTCACACAAGATCAAGTTCCATGAATGAAGTAAAAACACTCGCTAGCTTCGCGCCAGTGTGTGCTCGCTGCTATTGTGCCTGTAAAGCGAGGTTCACAACTTCACAGTAGGCTACAGTAAACGCGCCCTGCTGTTTAAAACGTGTATCGCGATTCGTTTAACATTTCAACCGACTTGAATCGTCACACATTTTTATCGATTTTCAACCGGTTGCGAATGAATCGTTACATCCCTAAACATTGATCAGCGTACATAAACAGAAGCTCAACTGAATCTGCTTGACACGCGAGAACAAACCTCATTGGTTCTTCTTGCTGAAGCTCAATCGTGCTGCGTAACAAGAATGAACCTCATTGGTTATTCCACGTCAAGTGAACATGCTTGAGTTTCCGTTTATCATAACTGATGTGTGAGTTAATGAATGTTTAGATGTGAATAAAAGCCTAAATTCAATCCGTTCATCATCATAATCAAGCTAATGAGGCTCTTCAGAAAATTTGGACTGAGCCGCTCATTAATGGATTAGTTTTACGATCTCTTTATGAATTTTCTTTGAATTGTCAAAGTGTCAGTTGTGTAGCTGTCAAAGGAGGGACAGAAACCTCTCAGATTTAATCAAAAAGATCTTCGTGTCCCGAATATGAACGAAGGTCTTACGGGTTTGCAACGACATGAGGGTGAGTAATAATTGACAAAATGTTCAATTTTGGGTAATCTATCCCTTTAAAGTTCACAACAACTCGTGACATAAAAATAGATATTCAATGAAGAATGCCTTGACTGCATGGTGAAAGACTGTTTATATGAAGTTGAATGTAAAAAATGAGCCATTGATGACATTAGGTGACAGAAAAAGGTTATGGAATAAGTTATTACACACTGATTATGAAGACAAACATTTATTTTGGAATAACATGCACTGATGAATGACTCACAATAAGACCAAATTGTATTGGGTGCAAAATGATGCATGTAAACGCGCTCACTGATTCCTGAAACGACCAGTTCTTTGCTGGTGAAATCCAAGTCAAACTATGAGGATAAGAAAATAAGATCTTTTTCAAGATTCAGAAGCTGAAGGCTGAAGGTTTGATAAGAGCAGACTCTCTCTCTCTGCACTGATCCGACAGGAGCAAAGACGTTCCCAGAGCTGCTGAACACTATTCCCTTTCATTCCCTCTCCATACACTCTGTTTATTTTGGTGGTCTTTTACACCCCGAGGCCTTACGGCACAGGAGAATGAAAACATCACGCCCGGCTTCCAATCCAGTGACTCGACTGCTGGAAGCTGACGCGAGTGAAGAGGGGAAGACATGTTCCTGCTGTCTCTGACTGATGTGAGTCTCAGCAAACCTTTCTACAGCACAGGACACAGCCAAAGGTGTGCAATAAGTAAGATTACTTGATGGTTTTGAAAGAAGTCAATTTATTTGAAAATATTGAAATATTAGGTAACACTTTACTTGAAGGGGTGTGCATAAGACTGACATGACACCTTCATAATCATGAAAGGAATATGAATATGAAGGAGGTTTTATGCATGTTTATGACAACTGTCATTCGCTCGATTATGACATTTTAATGCAAATATGACATTGTTTGAGATGTGTTTTTTATGAAGGTGTCATGTCAGTCTTATGCACACCCCTTCAAGTAAAGTGTTACCAAATATTATTCCAATTTAAAATAACTATTTCATATTGTAATATATTGTAAAATGCCATTTATTCCTGTGATCAAAGCTGATTTTTTAGCTTCATTACTTCTTGAAATCCTCCCAAACAACTAGTGCTGATTTAGGGGTTGTTAGATTTCTTTGTTTAAGGCTTTTTGACCCCAAGACTGGACACACGTCCTCTTCCTGGCAGATTCACTACATCTTTAGTTGATTGGAACTTCTTAATTATTGCCCTGATGGTGGAAATGGGATATTTAATACTTTAGCTATTTTCTTACAGCTCTTTCTATTTTGTGATGCTCAACAATCTTTTGATGCACATCAGAACTATATTTAATGTTTTACTCATTGTGATGGATGATTAAGGGGATTTGGCCTTTGTGTTTCCTCATATTTAAACTCCTGTGAAACTATGAACAATTTCATGTTCCTAGTCACCCTGGTGTGATAATTTTTTTTTTTTTTTTATATAAATGGGAATATACTTCATAGAGATTTTACTCATAAGAATTTCAAGGGGTGCCAATAATTGTGGCCAACATGCATTGGAGAAAAACATTCATTTCATAATGTGAGTTTCCCCCCACGTTCAAGTGTTTCACTTCAATGAAAGTGTAGAATTTTAATGAATTTGGATAAACAATGCAGATTTATTTTCACACCTACCGTTGCTCATTTTTACTAAAGGTGCCAATATTAATAGAGGGAACTGTATATATATATATACAATCTTGGAATATATATATATATATATACATATATATATACATCCCATATATATATATCAGGGATGGAAATTAGCACCCGCCACCAGCCAAATGCGGGTGATTTTGTGTTGTGGCGGGTAAACTCGCTTCACCTACCGGCCACCGTGGCGGGTAAATAAAAATAGCATACGGTTTCACCCGGACGGCGGACACTTTTAGAGGCACACCTTCAAACAAAATGTGGCGTTACATCGCAGGCGTAGAGGTCTGCAGAGAAAACATCATGGTGCGTTCACACCAGACGAGAATAGGGCGTCTGGCGCGAGTGATTTCATTGTTAAGTCAATGCAAAGACGCGTTACGCGCGTAAAAAAATCCTGCGGCGCGAATGAGGTGTAGAGCGCGCCGTAGATGCGAATACGCCTCATTCGCGCGGCAAGTTCGAGCGTCTGACGCGTTCCGCGCGCATGATTGTATTGAGTGCTTTTGTGCATTCACGCGTTTGACGCGAATTCGCGTCTGCCGCCCGAGTTGAAAAATCTGAACTTTAGCGTCAATTCGCGCCGCGTTAACCAATCAGGAGCCTAGCTGCTGTCACGTGGTGAAGTATCTGGATGCTTCAATAAATTATTTTGTACTAAATGCCTGATGTGGTTCTAATGCACAACAAAGCAAATATTTTATCACATAAAACTTGATTTCAATATATGAGACATATTCATTTTGTATTGAATGCTATTTATTCCATTTCATTTCTAGATTATATTAAATATTATTCTAATGTAAAGGCAACCAACATACTATAGCTCATAAATCCGTGTCTGGAGAGTGTTGTGTGAGAGAGAAAAAAAAATCACAGGACAGGTTAATTACTTTTGGAGGCTGGCTCAAATTATCATCAAAACAAAAATAAATTACAGATTAGGTGGATGAGGCCGAGGGTGAGAGAAAGAGAAAATGTCAGTATTTCATTGAGACTTGAGATTAAATAAACTGCTTAAGTATTCTTGTAGTATTAATTTTCACATGCAGTTACACATTGTCGGTTAAAAACAAGAAAGTGGCTGGTAAAAACATTGAGTGGCTGGTAGATTTTGAAATCCACCAGCCACAGTGGCCAGTGGACAAAAAAGTTAATTTCCATCCCTGATATATATATATATATAGTTTAACTTATATATACTTCCATTATCATGATAGAATTTGCTGTACTGCCTTTAATTTTGATTTCCATAAAAAAAATTATGGTCTTTCAGCAAAAAAAAAGAAAAAGGACTGTATTACATCCATGTCAATGATTTCTTTTGCTCTGATACTGTGGTGCTCTAGTCTTTCAGAGATCCACTCATCAGACACAAGCTCTTCATCGGTTTGACTTTGAGCCAATATTGAGCCAACGCATAAAAATTGGGAACATTCTTCGAGTGAAAACCAGTTTGAAAGCATTTGGCTCAAATGTGTGTGAGTGTGAAGTCTGGTGAGATGAGGTCGAGTGAAAAGAAAGAAAAGGAAAGACATCACAACAATGGAGGTCTGTTTACGGCTAATGTGGAGCGCTGAGAGGATACGCTGATGTGTCCTGACGGCTGATCTCAGAGAATGCGAGCGCACGGATCAGCGCTAACTCCCATCAGAGCCGGCCGCTCTCATCCACGCTGAAACAACACGCGGTCCTCGTACAGCTCTTTCCCAGCTGACCGCTGAACAATGGAGGAAGAGCATCTGTGAACTGCAGTTATTGAGGAGCCGAGGACGTCTTACACGCAATGGCGTTTTACAGGCTTTGAAAAGGAACAACTGACAAAACACTCTCAATACACATTTCCAGTCCAACGATGGCATATCAATTATATACACACCGCCGGTCAGAGGTTTTGGATCGGTACGATTGTTAATGTTTTTTAAAATAAGTCTCTTCTGCTCACTAGGGCTGCATTTATTTGATAAAAAAATAAATAAAATTAATAATATTGTGAAATATTATTACAATATTAAACAGCTGTTCTCTATGTGAATATATAGTAAAGTGTAATTTATTCCTGTGATCAAAGCTGAATTTATCATCATTACTCCAGTCTTCAGTGTCACATGATCCTTCAGAAATCACTCTAATATGAGGATCTGATGCTCAAGAAACATTTATGATTATTATCAGTGTTGAAAACAGTTATTTACATTTTTATTTCTGGATTATTTGATGAATAGAAAGTTCAAAAGAACAGCGTTTATCTGAAAAAGCTTTTGTAACATTAAACACTCCCATTCAAAAGTTTGAGGTCAGTAAGATTATTATTTTTGTTGTTGAGGGAAATAAATAAAATAAATCAATACTTGTATTCATCAAGGATGAATTAAATTGATCAAAAGTTATAGTAAAGACATTTATGTTTCAAAAGATTCTATTTCAAATAAATTGTTCTTTTGTCCTTTCAATTCATCAAAGAATCCTGAAATAACTGTTTTCAACACTGATAATAATCATAAATGTTTCTTGAGCATCAGATCCTCATATTAGAGTGATTTCTGAAGGATCATGTGACATTGAAGACTGGAGTAATGATGATAAATTCAGCTTTGATCACAGGAATAAATTACACTTTATTATATATGCACATAGAACAGTTATTTTAAATTGCAATAATATTTCACAATATTCCTGTTTTTTTTGTGTGTGTGTGTGTATTTTTTATCAAATAAATGCAGCCTTGGTGAGCAGGAGAAACTTATTTTAAAAACATTAAAAATCTTACCGATCTGAAACGTTGTATCACACAGACACACAATCTCACTGACCCCACACTTACACACAGC
Source organism: Rhinichthys osculus (assembly GCA_029959095.1). Lineage (NCBI taxonomy): Eukaryota > Metazoa > Chordata > Actinopteri > Cypriniformes > Leuciscidae > Rhinichthys > Rhinichthys osculus. Next base: position 37,142,976 of record JARWKJ010000019.1, on the reverse strand, counting down.
GGTCACTTCAGCTCTTCTGAATGAAGCACTCAACTCTGTGTGTAATAATTTACATCAAACACCTGACACCAGCATAATAAAGCAAGAAAATCTCAATAATGCACACTGCATGACAGGAGCTTCATATGACCGGATGAGCCGGCACTGTTAGCATTAGCATTAGCGTGTTCTTCAATATCCGCTCACAGCAGCTGTTGGAGGATCACATGCGCCTCATATTCACACTAACACGATCTCAGTGACACGTCCCAAACCCTGTGAACAGCTGGCGGAGCGGCGGCGGCCTCGAACCCGCTGCCCAGAGTCGGCATTAAAATACCAGCGCCTGAACTGGCATGAGCTCCAGCGTTCAACATTCAACTCATTCCTAACCAGCTGCGACACCAGCGTATTTTTAGAAACAGTTTCTAATTCTGCGACGTTGCGGCCGGAAGAACAACAACATAAAAAGTATGACCATGATCATCTCAGGTACTGATTATGTGCTTTATTTAATGTTTAAAGCGTCTGATGTGAGTTTGAGTATTTTGCGTGACCTTAAAGGAGTAGTTCACTTCAGAATTTAAATTTTCTGATAATTTACTCTCCTCCACGTCATCCAAGATGTTCATGTCTTTCTTTCTTCAGTGGAAAAGAAATGAAGGTTTTTGAGGAACACACTCCAGGATTTTCTCCATATAGTGACTTCAATGGGGTCCAACGGGTCAAAGGTCCAGATGTGAGTTTCAGTACAGCTTCAAAGTCTCGACACGATCCAGCCGAGGAATAAGAGTCTGATCTAGAGAAACCAGCGGACATTTATAACAAAATAAACATTTATATACTTTTAACCACTAATGCTGGTCTTGCACTAGCTGTGATGCGACACACATTACGTGATCAGGTTGAAAGGTCAAGCGTGACGTAGGTGTAAGAACCGACCAAGTGTTTACAAAGCAAGCGTGCAAAGACAGTCAAACGCCATTTACAAAAAAAAAAAGGTAAAACAATGATGTCGGATGATTTTGAGGTTGGAGGAGAAAATTGGATATGAGTTTTTCACCCCACTTTACATTTCTGACCCGGAACACGCTTGACCTTTCAACATGATCACGTAATGTGTGTCGCATCACAGCTCGTGCAAGACCAGCATTAGTGGATAAAAGTATATAAATGTGTATTTTGTTATAAATGTCCGCTGGTTTGTCTAGATCAGACTCTTATTCCTCGGCTGGATCGTGTCGAGACTTTGAAGCTGCACTGAAACTCACATCTGGACCTTCGACCCGTTGGACCCCATTGAAGACACTATAAGGAGAAAATCCTGGAGTGTGTTCCTCAAAAACCTTCATTTCTTTTCCACTGAAGAAAGAAAGACATGAACATCTTGGATGACGTGGAGGAGAGTAAATTATCAGGAAACTTTATTCTGAAGTGAACTAATCCTTTAATAGCCATACTGAAAGTGACAATGGATAATTCACCAAAGATTAATGAATTTAATTATGTACTTGTCCAATTGATTATTGAGTGCAGTGTGCTGGCAATGAGACTGACTTGTTAGTCAGTGCACACATGATCAACCACAGGGTGTGTGTGTGTGTGTGAGAGAGAGAGAGAGTGTGTGTGTGTGTGTGTGTGAGAGAGAGTGTGTGGGTGTGTGTGTGTTTCCTCACCTGTCTTTGCACACACCGTCTCATACACCACATGCTGTCCACTGGTGCTGCTGTGACTGGCTGGAGTCTCAAATAACGCTTTCCTGTGGACACACAAAACAGCACATCTATAAAGTGTCTTATTCTATTTTGATTGAATGCTGTTGAATTGCTTTTGGGTTTTTTATATATACACTGGACAAAGTGTTAATTAACAAACACAATGCACAAATCGTTTATCATATAAAACAATGAAAGTTCAATTCCCTAAATCCCAACATTAAAATTCATTCATTTAAATCTTTAATTCATATCTATTACCCATTTCAAACTGTGCTGTGGGAAAGTGGAGTAGATGGTATAGTTTACCATTTCGTTATTATTATTTGTTATAATTTATTAAAAACACATGCCATAGAGCATGACAGCATATCCTATCGCCCATATTTGCTGTGGAATCACATGCTTTAGTTTAAGGGATAGTTCACCCACATATTCAAATGCAGACTTTAATTTTTGGGAAAACACCAAAGGAAGCTGATTCAGTCCAGTCAGTGTTCATCTTGAAAAATTACAAACAATAACAAAGTTATACATTTACTTGATAAAAATCATTAGAGATTTTCACAAGCTGAAGGTGGATGTTTGTGCAATTATACTGAAAGATTTTTACTTGATAAAAGAGTCTAAACTATTAATCAGAGACAGAAGAACTGGAGGAGATCGAGTGTGACAGGTTTAAAGGGGTCATATAATGGTACATGCACTTTTACAAGTTGATTGTACTGAAATGTGTGTTGGCAGTGTCTGTACACAACCATCATAAAATGATAAAAATCCATCCAATGTTTATTTTTATCTCCTTATATGTTTTCCCCTGCCTCAAATCGAGCCGTTCGACCGTGTGACATCACACGGTCGGAAGCCCCTCCCACGATTGTTGATTGACAGCAGCGTTTCAACACAGACCCGCATTGAGCGAGCTGTCATCATAGTTCGTCATTGTTGATGCGCTGGAGCAGAATGGCGTCTAAGCGATTGTGGTGTTCTGTTCTTGGGTGTACACAGTCATTTTGATGTCCCTAAATCCGAACCGCTGAAGACGCAGTGGCTGAGTTTAGTTTTCGAAGGGAATATTCCCCACAATCAACGTCAATGCGTTCATGTTTGCGCGAATCATTTCTCACCAGACTGCTTTATAAACGAGGATCAGTATAAAGCTGGTCTTGCTAAGAAGCTGCTCCTGAAAAAAGAATCGGTACCAACTATTCGTGTTCCTGCTGCACCTCCAGAAGAAGTGAGTGTAAAGTTTTATTAACCTTTATATTAATCTTTGCAAATCGCGAAAAAAAGTTTTTCATGGTTATTAGCTGTAACATCAATGTGTCAATGAACTAACGTATACATCAGTAAACACATAGCGTTCGTATCTCACTACTCTACCCTGCCAGTACATACAAAGATAGATCAAAGTGTGGAGTGCAATAAATGAGGAGACAAGAGACGGAGATGCGTCGAGTCACCTTTACTCTCCACTTCAATAATTCTATAACTGTACAGCGAGTCAGATCAAAACAACCACACAACATTAACGTATCTTAACCTCTCCCTTAAAGGTACAGTCCCTTGGTGAATGTCTCTCTTGTGGGTCACCACACAGGCCCCCCCCAGAATTCACCCATAAATAACAGGGCCAGACCGAACAGGTACCCCAAATAGAACATAGGACACTATCCACTAGTGCAAAACAGAACAGCCCAGCACATAACTGTCCCTAGAAAAGTCAATGTTTAGGGGGGCGGCCATACCGGCTGCGCTTAATAGAAGAAGGGCAAAGGGCAAGGGGCGGGGCCGGGGCATGGTTTGAGGCTGCCACAGGGGGGCGCCCTCACCGTGGGGGCAGGGCCAGCTGAAACGGTTCGCCAATATCCACATGAGCAGGCTTGAGACGGTCTATAGCCACGCGCTCAGGCCTGCCCCCCATATCCACAACGAAGTTCTTAGACCCTCCAACCAAGACACGGAAGGGCTCATCGTAGGGGGGCCGCAGTGGGGTACGATGGCCATCGTGGCGGATGAAGACATACTTGGCTGATGCTAAATCCTTGGGCACGTAGGAGTGGGGGAGGCCATGGTGAGACTTTGGAATGGGAACAAAAGCGTCTGCAATGTCCCGAGACACAGCACGATGGGAGGCAACTGACCACAGGGCCGTGGCATCTGGAAGAAACTCCCCCGGGACGCGCAGAGGCTGGCCGCACACCAGCTCGGCCGATGAGGCTTGAAGATCTTCCTTGGGGGCGGAGCGAAGGCCAAGCATAACCCATGGGAGGCGGTCAGCCCAGTCGCTGCCCGTAAGGCTGGCCCTGAGCTTCATGTCACGATGAAACCGCTCGCAAAGTCCGTTGCTCTGTGGGTTATAGGCTGTTTACGGTGGACCTTCACCCTCAGGACCTCAGCGGCCGCAGTCCAAAGCTCTGATGTGAACTGCGGACCTCGGTCTGAGGAGAGGTCGGACGGTGTGCCGAAATGGGCCACCCAAGCCATAATGAACGCCCGGGCCTAGGCCTGTCACGATAACAAATTTTGCTGGACGATAAATTGTCCGAGAAATTATTGCGATAAACGATAATATTGTCATTCCGAGACCATTTACATCTAAAATAATGATAATGGCATAATAATGCAGGTACACCTTTTCAAAGATCAATAAACTTTTATTTCTAAAGACTATTTAACACTGAAAATGGAAAACATTTTAAATATCCACAATAAATGAACAAAACAACCAAAAACAATAAAAGCAATGTCTCTGTTAACAAAAAAAAAAACACTTGAATAAATACCAAAAACAGTAAATAAAATGGATGTAAACAAAACCCAAACCTAAATTATTTGTTATTAAAGCAAAGTGTGCTCTCTTAATTATTCCTAAAAAGCTGACAGTTCATCGTGATCTCACACATCTCTGTTATTATCAATAAAGCTGACTGCAAAATGAATCTTTCATAATATCCACACTTTGTTTGTTATAATTAGAGGATTTGCCAGCATACAGAATTCAGCACTGAACAAAAAGTCCGTTTTGAGGTGTGAGGGGAGGCTATCTTAAATTCTTCTGATTGGCCATTGCGTTCAAGAAATCAACACATATGTCTGTGATTGGCTACATCGCACAACGCTGCAAACATGTTATGAATAGAAACTCTGGCCTGTAAATCGTTTCTATTTTGTTTTATTTGTTATTGTTGCTTTTCTGCAACAGATAAAAATCTATTAGTTTTTATATGTTTTATTCATAGATATTTCTAGTTTGCGGGAGTCCCGCGAATCGTTTTATTCTCCCGCAAACCGCACACACAGAGTGAGTGCATTACCGCCCGCGCTCGCACTTGGCCATCAAGTCTAGTGCCGCGCCGCACTCTATTGCGTTGGGAGTACACATCTCTAGATCAAGGACCCGCCCGAGGATAGTGTCGGGCCGGGTCGGGTCAAGTTCGAGCTCGGGCAGAGAATCTAAGCTCTAGTTCAAGCTAAGGAACCGAGAGTTGTCATCCAGTCTCTTTGGTAGAGAGAGAGAGACACGAGGAAAACAAACAAGCATGCAAATGGAAATTATCGCGTCCGGAAAAATTATCGAGCTCATTTTTTTTATCGTGCGATTAATTGATTTATCGACTATCGCGACAGGCCTACCCGGGCCACCTCAGCTGATGTAGTGTAGGACAGGGGAACCACCTCGGGCCACCTAGTGGTCTTGTCCACCATGGTGAGGAGGTAGGTGTAACCACGGGAGGGGGAAAGTGGGCCCACCAGGTCCACATTCACATGATCAAAACGTCTCTCTGGCACATTGAAGGGTGCCAAAGCCGCCTTGGTATGACGAGTCACTTTTGCGCGCTGGCACGCCACACAGGCAGCAGCCCAGGCCCTGATGTCCCTCCGCAGGCCCAGCCAAACGAACTTGGCCCCCACCAGCTTGGTAGAGGCCTTCACCCCCGGGTGGGAAAGGCCGTGGATAGCGTCAAAAACCTTATGCCTCCAGCCAGCAGGTACAATGGGGCTCGGTTGGCCAGTGGAGACGTCGCAGAGGAGTGTAGTGTTAGCCGTGTCAAACACCACATCTTCCATGAGCAGCGCCGTGGGGGCCGTCCTGTAGGCTTGCACCTCAGAGTCCACGGTCTGATCCTCAGCCATGGCGGCATAGTCGAGGCCCAAATGGACGGAACCAGTGACCATCCGGAAGAGGCAGTCGGCAACGAAATTGTCTTTGCCGGCCACATGTCAGTGGTATACTCGGAGATGGCAGAGAGCTGACGCTACTGTCGACCAGACCATGGCTCCGAAGACTTGGCCATGGCAAACGTCAGCAGCTTGTGGTCAACGAAAGCCGTGAACCGCCGGCCCTCCAACAGGAAACGGAGATGATGGGTGGCGAGGAAAAGACCCAGGAGCTCCCTGTCGAAGGCGCTGTATTTCCTCTCGTTGTCCCGAAGCTTCCTGCTGAAAAAGGCCAGCGGCTGCCAGGCTCCGCCCACCCACTGTTCACACACAGCCCCTACGGCGTAATCAGAGGCGTCCGTAGTAAGAGCAACTAGGGCGGTCAGAGATGGGTGCGCTAGCAGAGCAGCGTTGGCCAGCGCAGTTTTGGCAGCATCAAAAGCACCAGTCATCTCTGCGGACCAATCCAACACGTCCACCGGCCTACCACCCCACAAGACATTGTACAATGGTCGCATGAGCTGGGCCCCATGGGGGAGGAAACGGTTGTAGAAGTTCACCATGCCCAGGAACTCCTGCAGGGACTTCACAGTGCGTGGGCATGGGAACTTGGCGACGACGTCCACCTTGGCCGGGAGGGGGACGGCCCCCTGCGGGGTGACGTGATGGCCGAGGAAAGTGATGGACGACCGGCCAAACTTGCACTTGGCCGGGTTGATGATGAGACCATGCTCACTGAGCCGGCCGAACAGCTGCCGGAGATGCGTCAGGTGTTTGTCAGCAGACATGCTGGCCACGAGAATGTCGTCCAAGTAAACAAACAGGAACGGCATGTTCCTCAGCACAGTCCATGAGGCATTGAAACGTCTGCGCTGCACCCTTGAGGCTGAAAGGCATCCGTAGGAATTCGAAAAGGCCAAAGGGTGTGATGACCGCTGTCTTGGGGACATCCTGTGGGTGGACAGGCACCTGGTGGTAACCGCGCACCAGGTCCACCTTCGAGAAAATGGTGGCGCCGGCTAGGTGGGCGGAGAAGTCCTGTATGTGCGGCACAGGGTACCGGTCGGGGGTGGTGGTGTTGTTCAGGCGACGGAAATCACCACAGGGACGCCAACCGCCATCTTCCTTGGTCACCATTTGCAGGGGGGAAGCCCACGGGCTGTTGGAGCGGTGCACAATACCGAGGTGCTCCATGGTGGCGAACTCCGCCCTGGCGATAGCAAGCTTGGCAGAGTCGAGGTGCCGAGCTTGTGCATAGACTGTGATGTAGTGCTCCACGCCATGCTTAGCCACCGCCGATGAAAACGTGGGCATGGTGATGTCAGGGAACTCAGCAAGAAGGGGTTGAAACAGGTCCCTGGTGGCAAGCGTGTTCAACAGACAAAGCGCCCCCATCCCTCCCAGCGTGCAGGGGTATGAACCTAAAGAGAGGGCGTCGATCAGGCGGCGGTTTGTAACATCCACCAACAGTCTGTAAGCGCAGAAGAAATCACCCCCAGGAGCGACGTAGACACGGCGGCCATGACAAAGTCCCAGCTGAAACGCCGTCCGCCGAAACACACTTCCACATACCTTGTGCCATAGGTACGAATGGATGTGCCATTGGTGGCGTCCATCGGGGGGCCATGCCCGCCAGCCATGGTGTCCACTGGCTTCGCCGGCAGGATGCTGCTTGACCTTGGCCCCAAACCTGGAATGGTAATAACACCACCCGTCCTCACGCTGACGGCGGGCCGTCAAAGCAGCTGCGGTGTCCGGGTCGTCCTCCGTGGGTGGAAAAGGTGCAGGAAAAGGTGCAGACCCTAACCCACTGGGGGGGGGCATGGACAAGCTGCTGCCGGTTGGCGAGGAAAATCCTGTCTGCCTCCACAGCCAGCGCTCGGTAGTCTCTGGAGGAAGGGAGGGGGGAGCTAGCCAGTGCGGTGCACACGGGTGCTGGAAGCTGCCACAGGAAAATGTGGCAAACAGGAATGTTTTGAGTGCGTCGTACTTGCCGTCAGCCTGGAGGAGCCTCTAACAGTGCCATAGCCCTGGCTGTCGTCGAGGCATTTAAGACCGCTACCATGTGGAATTACTTTGTAACGTCCTGTGTTATTTCCTCTCAGCTGGAACTGGGCCTCGATGTGTTGAAACCCCGGCCGTGTATTGTGCTGCCAAAAGTCTGGTAACTTGATGGTGGCCGCGTAGATAGCGCCGACATTAGATAGCGCCGCAGCAGCATTTTAGCCACCGTCGTTGTGTGACATAATTCAGCTGTATCCAACTCACGACGGGGTCACCAATGTGGAGTGCAATAAATAAAGAAAACAAGAGACGGAGATGCGTCGAGTCAGCTTTACTCTCCACTTCAATAATTCTATAACTGTACAGCGAGTCAGATCAAAACAACCACACAACGTTAACGTATCTTAACCTCTCCCTTAAAGTACAGTCCCTTGGTGAATGTCTCTCTTGTGGGTCACCACAAAAGTGACATTACGTAAACCAACCATTCAGAAACGTCCTGTTCGAGCCTTAATTGTCGAACTTCTTTGCGGCCGTCATCTTGTTCAGGGTCCGACACCAGTTTAAACTGATACGGTTACACAGATGTGTCCTCAGAGACTTTCTCAAAAATATACCCTCAACTGTTGTCAATGCAACAATCAAAATGTGTTATGTCAAAATGCCCCACCAAACAGAGGGGTGGAGTGAGCGAAGCTCATTATCATTTAAAGACATATGCACTGAAATGATCAGAGCTGTTTTTGAGCAGGTAAAATTAGTGTTTACAATACTAATGAGAATTTTTAATTAAAGTATATTACAAACTTTTTATTTAGACCCTAAAGAATCATATTAACTTGTATAAAAATGGCATTATATGCTCCCTTTAACAACAACTTTTTAATCATATTTATCATTTAGAGGCTTCGAAATTTGAGTATCAAATATGATACAGTAGCTAAGATGGGTTAAGATGATACACTAAAGCAGCTCAAAAGTAGCCTGGTTAAAACCAGACCATTCTCAGTTGTAACTGAGTTATGGTCTGGCAAAGCGTCATAGACAAATCATTTCCAGAGGGGCGTCACCAACGGACGTCGCGGATAGACCTAAACCAATCAGAGCGATGAAGGAGATGACATATGCAGAGCGGCGGAGAAACATCTCCGAGTGTTGTTCTTTGCTCGGTTTTTAACAAAAAGGAAATGTTCAAATGGCTTAAAACAGACGCGATAGCTGATTGGAACGAGTGATGTTCGACGGCGGCATCCATCTCTGTAATGTAGGCTACAAAATCTGCTTCAAAAGCCCAGCGCTGTCGTCATCGTGTAAAGCCCGCCCCACCATTTCTGATTGGTGCCTCGATTTCGACGGATTGGAAATTAGCTTGAATGAGCTCTTTGCCAGACTAACTTTCAGAGCAAATCTAAATTTGCCGGAAGTTGTCTGGGTTTTCCCAGGCTAACTCAAAAGCAGTTTAAAAGTCAAAAGAAAAAGCCCAGCCTTGCTGAACACATCCTGTGGAACAACCCATAAAAACAAAGAAAACCTTGAAGAGTATACACAAATTCAGTTTGATTACAAACATTCACACAACACATTATTATACAGTAGATTAACTGAATAAGGAAAAGTTTTAGCCAGCATACATGACATCAGACCGTGATTATATCTGTGCTCCACAGAATGCCTGTTTCTCCGTGAGTTGAATAGCCCTGATGACCTCCATCATCTGACAGCAAACGGCAGGAATACTGCGCAAGGCTTGGCCACTGAGAGCCAATGCTGTTATCTGAGGCAGAAACAGGGCCCAACACGCCTGTAACTTCGCACGTTAAATCCGCAAAGCATTTTTGAGGAACAATAAATAAAGCTGGTCTAGTATTAATCTCCAGAAGCAGAACGGGAGCATTAGTGCACTAATGAGGGAACACAGTGCTGCCTTGTAGAGTCCACAGAGTTGTCCTTTCATTTGGCGGCTCAACCTTGGACCGACAGCACAGGTAGAGACGCTTTAAATTATACCTAAGATCTCTCTTTACAGGAAATGACACTTCAGTGCTTTATTGGTGACTGGAGTTTAAGACTATTAGTGCTGGTCGGTCAGATGTCAGCGGGACGCTTGCCAGCACTCGCAACCGTAGGCGTGGAACTTATTAAATCAAGGCTGTGAGACTGTAAACTAGGATTTTGCTAGTCTTTACAATGCCAAATTCATTTAGACCTTAAATAAACCTTTTTCTGTGAAACAAAAAAGGAGATATGAAGCAGAATGTCTGTGCTCCTGCAGATTTATACCACAAAAGCCCCATAAGAGTGTCACGAGAGTCCATATGAATCATATGCAATACACTGTAAAAAAAAGTTTAAAAAAAAAATTACCTTAGTCTCTCTACTTCAAAATATCATGTTTAATTCAAATGTTACATGCCCTTTCTTTGTAATTATTTGAAAATTGTTTCAAAGTTATTCCTTCACTAATTTTATTTCAAGACTTTTCACTGAAGTCATGTGACAAATTTGTATGAAGAACAGACTTTTAAGATGTTATTCATTAATAATATTCAGAAGAATGAAAACACTTATAACACAATTAGGGTTCCATTAGTTAATGCATTAATAAATAACATTAACAATTATTCATCACTGTTAAAGTTAGTTGATAAAAATACAAATGTTCATTGTTAATTCACTTTTGATTTTAAGAATGTATTCGTAAATGTTGAAATTAACATTAATATTTATAAATGCTCCAGAAGTATTGTTCATTGTTCATGTTAACAAATGAAACCTTATTGAAAGTGTTACCAGAAGACTTAAAAAAAACTTGTAAAGATAAATGTTTAATGCAACATGAGCAGATCTAAATGTAGTGTGCGATCAACACTTTTTCATTCAATTTCATATTTCGTTTTAAACAACTTTAAAAATTTAGTGCGTGTAAACCTCACTCCGCTAGAATCAAGAGCTGCACTAGTGACTGACGCTACTTTAGCATCCCTTGTTAGCGCGCCTGCCTCCCATGCTGGAGACACCGGTTCAAATCCCGCTCAGAGCGGGTCGAGTAGGACCCGTTCAAATTTGGTGCCGTGACCCGGATGGGAGTGAGTGTAATGGAGGCAAGCTAGTAATAGCTATGTGTAAACCTCACTCCCCTGGCATCAAGAGGCGCACTAGCAAATGATGCAGTCTTTTAGCGTGCCTGTCTACCATGCCAGAGATGCTGGTTCGAATCCCGCTCGGAGGGGGTCGAGTAGGACCGGTTACACAAACCCACTTTAATTTCCGACCCTGATATGCTCTGATCCCATGCATGACCTCGCTGCAATCCAACAGATGCAAATCTGCAACCAGGGTAAACTAAATCTAAAACTAAAACCAAAGTTGTATTACTGTCATGACAACTCTCAGAGAGAACGGCTGATAAAGGATATGGCAATGTTAATGTATTTGGTCTTGACTGGATAGATCTGCTACACTGCTGCTTCTGCAGAGCAAGTACTGAGACTTACTACAGCCGATACATTCACAGACACTGCTGTGAGCATGTAGACATTCTGCTGTAACATACACGACTTAACCCCCATAGCAGATCTATACAGGTGGAGCTGGGGAAGGAGGAGAGTTTCTGAAAGCGCGCCACAGACCGCTAACAGGAACACTACCAGTATTTGAATGTTTAGCCGCAGCTCATTGGACGCTGAGGAAGCAGCAACCAATCAGATGCGCTGTGTAGATGATGATGCGATCACTACCAAATGAGTTACCTATCACACCATCAAGAGTTTCATGCCAGAACTAGGTGCTTACTTGAAATAAAGTTAATGTAACTGAAAGAAAATATCAAAATTAGTTATAATAAAACATTTTATTTAAGCTAGTTTCCAAGACAACATTTATCATTTTCATTTCATTTAACTTAATGCACTAAAATAACCAAAACAAAATGAATAAAAACTATGTAAAAACAATTTTTAAAAATGCAAAAAAGTTCTGCACTCTAAAGAGACACAGACGAAGGTGAAGAGCCGAAACGGTTGTCAACTTTATCTCCTGTCAAGAATGAAAGATTTTTAGAGTGCAGATCTTTATTGCATTTTTGATTTGATAGATAGCTTAGCTGGGAGAACGCAGTGAGCGTGTTGATCGGAAAATAAATAAATAATAAAAATGACAAGAACACACAACAAAATGACTAAATATTTGACTTTTTTTTTAAATAAAAACAAATTAATCAAAACTATAATAGTATATCTCATTGACACTTAAATAACACTGATAGCAATGGAGAACTTCGTCCCTTCCAATCCAACTCCTCATCCTTCACCTGTCTCTTATTCTCTGTTTCTCTTCCATTCTTTTGTCAGTTCAGTGTTTCCATCCGTGAATTTTTGCTTTTTCGGGCTTCCGTTTTTCCCACACTTTCCCATGTCACACAGGCCAACCACAAAAATGCAGCGCGGCGAGAGAGTGAGGGGCTCAGGAATTCCTCACGGAGAGGGTAAACACGGCACGGGCCGCGAGCAAACACTGCTTTAACTCTACATAACCCTCCTCTGTCTTCAGCTGCCTCATATCTCTCCAATGTCTTTCAGCTCTCGCTTCATTCAGCCTTTCAGGAATTACCTCCATTTCCTGACGCTCCCACATGCGCCTTTCCAAGCAGGATCATTTACTCAAGACTGTCTGTGTGTATATCCCAAAAAGAGTGATGAAATATTCCTGATCCTCACATGACCATCCTCTCTGGACACAGAACCATCTTTCCAGTGGAAAGACCTTTAGATGGAGTGAAAAAGATGGTGTACGAGACCCTTTTCCATACAAAAAGTAATAAGGAAAGTGACATTTTTGGAGGTTGGATTTATAAAATCACAGTCCACTTTTGTTGCAGAGTTTGTTAATACGTTTAAAATACTGTTAGTGTTTCTGTCTTGATTTGAAATGTGTCTGTCCTGATTAAACTATAACACAAATGGGGGAAAAAAGCAGCTTAGACTCAGCCTAACATTTCCTTGTGTTTCCTGGAGGAAAGAGAAGAAATTATGACAAAATGTTGATTTTTGGGTGAACTATTCCTTTAAAAACTTACACTCACATTCAAAATCCTACAAAATACACTATTCATGATCTTTTTGAGCATAAATCTGAACTTAAATGGCTGTAATGAATGCTTTGGAATAAAGACCTGAGGTTAGTGGTTTCTTTTTAAAGAATTGAAGCACTTCAAAAAATGTAAGGGTAAGAAAGTTATAGAAGTGTAAGTGCATTATAAAGCATTTTTATTTTATACAAAATTTTACTACATAATTTGGACTATGTCTAATCAAGTTGCGTTCCAAATTTAAAGTTGATTTCATGAAAATTGAGCTGCTAAAAGGTTTTAACGTACTTTTTCCATGATAAGGCAGTGTCCAACTTAAAAACCGTTTTCACAGGATGAATTTTGGGTGTACACTCACCTAAAGGATTATTAGGAACACCATACTAATACTGTGTTTGACCTTTCGCCTTCAGAACTGCCTTAATTCTACGTGGCATTGATTCAACAAGGTGCTGAAAGCATTCTTTAGAAATGTTGGCCCATATTGATAGGATAGCATCTTGCAGTTGATGGAGATTTGTGGGATGCACATCCAGGGCACGAAGCTCCCGTTCCACCACATCCCAAAGATGCTCTATTGGGTTGAGATCTGGTGACTGTGGGGGCCATTTTAGTACAGTGAACTCATTGTCATGTTCAAGAAACCAATTTGAAATGATTCGAGCTTTGTGACATGGTGCATTATCCTGCTGGAAGTAGCCATCAGAGGATGGGTACATGGTGGCCATAAAGGGATGGACATGGTCAGAAACAATGCTCAGGTAGGCCGTGGCATTTAAACGATGCCCAATTGGCACTAAGGGGCCTAAAGTGTGCCAAGAAAACATCCCCCACACCATTACACCACCACCACCAGCCTGCACAGTGGTAACAAGGCATGATGGATCCATGTTCTCATTCTGTTTACGCCAAATTCTGACTCTACCATCTGAATGTCTCAACAGAAATCGAGAATCATCAAACCAGGCAACATTTTTCTAGTCTTCAACTGTCCAATTTTGGTGAGCTCTTGCAAATTGTAGCCTCTTTTTCCTATTTGTAGTGGAGATGAGTGGTACCCGATGGGGTCTTCTGCTGTTGTAACCCATTCGCCTCAAGGTTGTGCGTGTTGTGGCTTCACAAATGCTTTGCTGCATACCTCGGTTGTAACGAGTGGTTATTTCAGTCAAAGTTGCTCTTCTATCGGCTAGAATCAGTCGGCCCATTCTCCTCTGACCTCTAGCATCAACAAGGCATTTTCGCACACAGGACTGCCGCATACTGGATGTTTTTCCCTTTTCACACCATTCTTTGTAAACCCTAGAAATGGTTGTGCGTGAAAATCCCAGTAACTGAGCAGATTGTGAAATACTCAGACCGGCCCGTCAGGCACCAACAACCATGCCACGCTCAAAATTGCTTAAATCCCCTTTCTTTCCCATTCTGACATTCAGTTTGGAGTTCAGGAGATTGTCTTGACCAGGACCACACCCCTAAATGCATTGAAGCAACTGCCATGTGATTGGTTGATTAGATAATTGCATTAATGAGAAATTGAACAGGTGTTCCTAATAATCCTTTAGGTGAGTGTATATAAGCTTTCAAATGATACCTAATTTTTGATAATAACTAAAATATGACAGAGGCAATAAAAAAGCACGCCAGTGTTACAATTAAAAATGTCTGAATTGCATTAAATACAGAATATCAAAACAAACGGCATCTGCAAACTAATGAAGCTCAAGCTTTTCTCAGAACTATCTTTATCTTTACCAAGACATCTCAAGATAATGATTTATACTAGATGTATGAAGTCAGTCACATGTGTCCTTCATCATATTAACATACTGTATGAACATGTTTCACAAAGTTTGACGGCCAGAAAGTGACCAGGAGTTACTCATCCATTGCTTCATGTTCTAAAATCGAACAAACTTCATTTATTTAATTGAGCTATATTGCCCAGCCTGTGTTCTCTGCAGTTTGTACTTGTACCTTCCAGGTTTTTTTACATTTTAGACATGGAAAAAGGTAATCTTTTGCAAAATCTAGAAACTATTTGCAACCCTCCACCACATGAATCAGCCATATATGACCCCATCATGGTGGGCCACATGCTCTTACTGAAGCGTCCGCTGATTGCTCAGAGCTTGCTAATGTCCTGTAATTGGGCCAAATGTGCAATAACTAGGCTGCAGTGCATCGTGGGAAACAAGAGCAGTTGGGCTCTCTTTCTGTGGTCCGAGCGCTACACACACCTCCCACCGTTCTGTCTGCAAATCTCAAAACAAAATCAGATTTCCACAGCACGCATAAACACAGCCCAGCCGCCCAACCACACTGTTTACTTAATAGGCAGAAACCTGTGGTGTGTGTGTGTGTGTGTGTGTGTGTGTGTGGATGAAGGACAATTAATGCAAATGGAATTAACATTCTTAATGTGTTCTTCTACACAACAATCACTAATGCAAACCTGAGGACTGAACACATGAATAGTGCGGAAAACTCACTAAATTTTTGATTTATAAACTCTAAACATTGTTGAATAGTCTTTATTTTGTCCTGAAATTCAAAACAGCAGTGGACGAGATTTTTGATATTGGTGCACAGTCAAACATCTGTGTGTTACGATGAGTGAGTTTTCACAGATGACCGGAAAACTGTTTAGATTAAACCATGAAGGACTGAACACATCACTGACGAGAAGAATCATGTCTCTTCATAAAGCAGAGATAACTAATCATTGACTTGTAGTGTTCATGATAGTAAAGGTAGCCAAAACGTATGTTCTTTCACTATAGGACTGTGTATTTATTAAAAAGTAAAAAAAAAACTGATACTGAACATCACTGATAATAATCATAAATGTTTCTTGAGCAGTAAATCATCATATTAGAGTGATTTCTGAAGGATCATGTGACACTGAAGACTGGAGTAATGATGCTGAAAATGCATTAATGTGTAAGCAACATAAAGTAAAATAATGTTTAGTGGCATATTTTATAAGGTACTATCAAGGCTAGTATTGCCAATACTAATAGCAATATATTTATATATTTTAATATATTACTATACTAGTAAAATCCATGTATTGAATGTGTTAAATAATGTTGTTTGTCATTCCTTCTAGTGGGAAACCACAAGAGTTTACATTGAATTCAATGCAAGATACAGTTTATTGTGTAACCAAAATACAGATAATATACAGAAAAAAAAAGATTTTATGCATAATGCAGGACTTTTAATTATAACCAAGCCTGAAATACAAGCACGAATGTTCAACATGATTACATTTTCACTTTGACCCTCCAGCACTTGTTTTTATTTATTTAAATCATAGCCATTGGAAGTGTAATAATCACATTAGGCCATATCGCCATTTCTGTTTCCGACCCCAAATGTAAGGCCTCTTAAAATGATCATTAAGAGTTTTGCTGTAGCATTTAGGATATGTTAAGGCCCTGATATACTTCCAGTGAAATCGAAGAACGAACTGGGATGACGTAATTTCAAACAAAATCAGGACAAACAGAAGTTCATTTGGAGTTTAATTTTGGGAGTTTGAAACAGCTTGTCAAATCCAGCTTTCTGGAAAGGTTTGCTCCGGCTGGTTGAACACCTCCAAACTCCCATTTATCTGTGGCAGTTATGTAATAGGTGGGAGTGGCTCTGAGACTCCGCCTTCTGTGAGGTGTAAATCTTCTCCGGTTTATTTCTTCTGTTCAGTCTGTCGAGGTCATTTTAATAACATGGTTTTGGCGGTTATAGAGTTCTAATGACGGTGTTCAACTATAACCGTCACACCCCTAGTTCGGTTCCACGGCGGCATCCATCTTTGTAAATGTACAAAATCTGCTTCATCGTCGCTGTGCTGTCGTCATCGTGTAAAGCCCGCCCCAACGTTTCTGATTGGTGCCGCGATTTCGGCGGATTGGAAATGGGCTTGAATGAGCTCTTTGCCAGACTAACTTTCAGAGCAAATCTAAATTTGCCGGAAGTTGTCTGGGTTTTCCCAGGCTAGTGGAGAGATGATTTAGAGTAGAAACTGGAGTTTTAGGGCCCTATTTTAACGATCTAAGCTCATGGTCTAAAGAGCACGGCACAAGTGCACTTAGGGCGTCCGAATCCACTTTTGCTAGTTTAACGACGGGAAAAATGGTCTAAAAGGGTTGTCCCTATTCAAGCCGGATTCCACAATATCTTTATGTACAAAATATGAATCTTTTACATTGTAATCCTTTTATTTTTAATATTTGGCATGTTTGTGTGCAGCTGTGTGTGTAATAAGCAGCGTGTGTGTGTAATAAGCAGAGTGTACGCGCGTTGTGGACCCGCCTATAGGCTCACATTACTAAAGCACTTTCCTAACGAAATAAAGACATCATCAAAGTAGTCCATGTGACATCAGTGGGTTAGTTAGAATGTTTTGAAGCATCGAAAATACATTTTGGTTCAAAAATAACAAAAACTAGGCCTTTATTCAGCATTGTATTGTCTTCCGGTTCTGTGGTGGATCCGCGTTCAGTGCCGCCGCTGACATAAGACGCTGCTAAGGACACTTTTTGAAGCAGATTGAGATGTAGATTGCTGACACAGACCCAACTGAAGTTCAGAAAGTGAAACTGTGGAAGGAAACCCCCTAAGGTCTTACTTGTGGAGAGAGTGGAGAGTCTTGCGCACGCGTCCGTCTCTCGGTGCGCTGCTGGGAGGTTTGGGTGTGAGCGTGAGGACGCCTGCGCTGCCCGCCGGACTCAGGGTGTGTGTGAATGGCTGGCTCACGGGGATGCTGGGAGCGTACGCTCGCGCTGAAACTGCAGGCCTGAGGGTGTGTGACGCTAGAGCGGCCTGAGGCACAAACACAGAGAAGAGTTAGGGAACGTGCATGCATTCATATTGTGGGTTCCTGAAGTCTAACACACTACTGAAAATAAAATGCTTGTGGATGCTAATCTAAAAGTGATGTTTGGAATTATGTTGGGGTTTAAATATTTTCTCATATCCCAGTTTAAAGCTGCAGTCTGTATCTTTTCCTCTTTGTCGCCATCTCTCTGTTCGAAATCTGTAACTGCAGTGATTCGCGGAATTATCATCTTTACGTGGGTTGTAAATCGGCATGAAACAGCGCGGATGAACGCAGTGTTTTGAGGCGAGAGCTGCTGTCAGTCACCGCGCTGTGTGGATACTGGCATACAGAATCACAGATTCACTTTTTGAAAGTTTGACCAACATAAGAATTTTCATAAGAAAATGTCTTCTGAACAAGTAAGTAAAATCCATTGTTGTTCTGACCAACTAAGGGGGAAAAAGCATTCGACATGATAAGCTTCGTTAGATTTAATCAACGTGATTTACAGCAACCGTGCAAATTATAGCCTACTTTCTTCTCAAATTGTTCATGTTAACGACATCAGCATTGCGTGACTAATGTTAAATTTAATGTGTTTTATGGTTACCTGTGTAGTTCAGAATTCATATTCTCCATAATAGCAAAACGAGAAAGGCACAACAAAGGAAACTCCATAACTGTGTGAATTAAGAAAACGTACTGTTACACGATTGAACTATTGAAATGTCTTACTTGTTCAGCAGAAAAAAGCCGTCTCTTCTTCCGTTTCGAACCACTTCAAAACACGGAGTTCACGCACTTTTCAAAAGCCCCGCCGATGTTTAAATCCTTGTGTTCGCATGAGACGGTTTCTTTCTCTTTCTCTAGCCACCTTAAATCCGAAGTACGAAGTCTTTTGGGTTTTATAACTGCTGAATCTCCAGTTGACACTGATGATTGTTGTTTGGATCTTTCTGGATGCCATAAGTGTAATTATGTAGTAATTACGTTATGTAAGTGCAGCGAGAAAAGCCTATACATCTAAACATCTCGTCACGCGCAGTATAGCCGGCTAGCCGAAACTCCTTCTTTATGTGTACGGGTGTGACGTAATGACGCAAAGACATGCTCGAATTTCCCGCGGAAACCCACCAGTACCACTGGAATTAAAATCATTATTACAAGCTAACCGTTTTGAATCTAGCTATAGTTTTGACCACTGGCAGAATAAGTTTTTTTTTAATATAATTATTTTGGATTATTTTTAACTTAAAAAAGTTACGGACTGGAGCTTTAATATGCAGCATAAACTATAATCATGCAGTTGTTCGGTTTCCCGCGAAGAGTATAAAGGACTGTTCACACCTAGATGGATCAACTATATTAGACTTCACACCAAAGCAGGATAACACCCTGTTTATTATAAGCATTTCGTAGTTCTGTCATCTGCTGCTTTAAATGCACAACTAATCAAGGGCTTCATTAGTTGCACCAGGTGTGCTTGAGCTAGAACACATGAAACAACTGAACTGGCTAGGTTTGTTGAGTGTCACATTTTACTGCATGTTAGAAAAATGGCTAAGTCAAAAGCATGGTCCACAAAGTTGAGAAGATACAGTATCATCGCCCTTCCCAAACAAGGAACAGATTATAAAAAGATAGCGAAGGCACTACATGTTCCTAGAGACACCGTTAGAAGCATAGTTCGCAGGTTCAAAGCTAAAGGAACAGTGGTTAAAAGTCAAGCTCTTTTAAAGTCAGATGGATTCTGATTCGCTGTCAGTATTTTTATCGTTCTACAGCTGGGAAAAATGTTCTGCAAGTGATTCCAATGCAATGTTTGTTTATCGGTGTTTTTATAGTCATGGTGTGGGCTCCACTATTCTCAAAGAATTGTAATGATTATTAAAACTTTATTGATGTAGTTTTTGCTATTGTCATCATCCTTGGTTTAAACAGGCCTTAACACTGTGACGGCATCTGGACATATAGTTGAGCATGACACTGGCTCAATAGAACTGTGTTTGAGGTGGGACTGTTTATCTGACCAAAGAGACAAAGTGTGTGTTCAAGAAACAGTTTAGTTACACACTTCACCTATAATAAAACAAAAATCTGCAAAATTGACACTTCCTTTCAAAAGTTTGGAATCATTAAGATTGTTTAATGTTTTTGATAGAAGTCCTTTCTGCTCATCAAGGCTGCGTTTATTTGATCAAAAATACAGTAAAAACGGTAATATTGTGAAATATTATTATCATTTAAATGAACTGTTTTCTAATTCAATATATTGTAAAGTGCAATTTATTCCTGTGATCAAAGCTGAATTTTCAGCATCATTACTCCAGTCTTCAGTGTCACATGATCCTTCAGAAATATATTTGAAAATAGAACAGCATTTATTTGAAATATAAATATTTAGTAACATTATAAATGTTTTCACTATCACTTTTGATCAATTTAATCAATTGATGTGCCCTTGCTGCATAAGAATATAACCTTTTTGGTATTGTTCTAACCCAAACTTTTGAATGTTATCAAGGTTTTTGAGTGTTTCCACAAAAATATTAAGCTGTTTTCAACATTGATAATGTTTCTTGAGCAGCAAATCAGCATTTTAGAATGATTTCGGAAGGATCATGTGACACTGAAGTAACTTTTTAAACATTAAAATAGAAAACAGTTCTATTTTAATTTAACAGTTCTTTTAAATTGTAATAATAATAATAAACATTTGACATGCTCTCAATGATTCCAAACTTTTGACCGGTAGTGTGTATTTGATTATTCTCCTAGATATAGAGCAGAATCTCAAATATTTCTTCTTTGTTTACCATTATAATGTTAGCTTGAATCTGAAAAATGCTACAACTGTCTGTCTATTTCAGATTTTAATGAGCTCTTCCAGCAGAGTTTGAGCCTGTGAAGGAAAGACCTTATCTCAGTCTTTATTAAAAGCCGCATGTTTCCCTAAAGCCATTCGAGGTCAAGCACAACAGCCTCCAAAAGCCAGTTCATTCACTCACATGGAAGAAAGAAATGACACGGCTTATCATAACAGCCACTAAATACTTTATAATCGGACATACCAAAACACAGGAATTCTTCACATTTCATTCCTGTTTAGACAAGTTTTCATCCGAGTGAGCACTTGGACTCGGTAAACATATTTTCCATGCTGAAATGCGATTTAACGGCTACCGTTCATTGATTCGAAAGGGGACGAGAAAGCATTCTTTCCGCCTCAGTCCTCTGGCATTTGATGAATGAGTGGACGGACGCACCGGTTGGCGGATCTGAGTTGCGGGCCAGGAAAGGGCACCTTTCTAACGCTGCCAGGTGGCCACGGGCCAAACCGTAGAGTCTGAACCCAACACAGACCCCAACCGCCCAATAACACGCTACGCAATCACAGCGCTTCGCCTGCTTGCTTTCCATCTCCGCTCTTTAACTTCTGTGAACTGATTCCATCCGCAAATCAAACAAATCAACTCAACAAGAAGCAATTGAGGGTTCACGTTAAAACGTTATATATGTATATATATATATATATATATATATATATATATATATACACACAGTTGTAATTGAAAATATTCAACCCCCATTGCAAATTATGTTTATTGGCAAAATGTACAGACTTTCAGCTGTTTGCAATGAACAAATCAAACAAAAGTAATTGAAATAGCTCAACACAACAAGAGTTTCAAGTGGTTTCCCCAACTCATCACCAACTTGCATTCAACTGAAAATACAACTTTTAATAACTTCTCCAGTCTCAAAATTATTCAACCCCTTTATGGCAAGCATCTTTAGTACTTAGTAAAAGACCTTTTGCTGTTCTGAGCTGCTGCGAACGAGATGTATAACCAGACACCAGCTTCTGGCAGCGTTTCTGAGGAATCGGAGCCCGTTCCTCATGAGCAATGGCCTCCAGCTCAGTGATATTCTTGTGTTTGCTGCTGCAACCGCCGCCTTCAAATCCCACCAGAGATTTTCTATGGGGTTCAAATCAGGTGACAGTGATGGCCACTGTAGGATCTTCCAGGACTTCTTCTGCAACCAAGCCTCGGTGGAATTTGAGGTTACTTGGGATAATTGTCCTCTTAGAAGGTCCAATGACACCCAAGCTTCAGCTTCCTCACTGACGTCATGACGTTTTCTCCTGGGATTTCCTGACAATTCAATTAATCCATCTTGCCTTCCACACACTGCAGGTTTCCAGTGCCAGAGGATATAAAGCAGCCGCAGAGCATCACCGATCCACCATGCTGAACTGTAGACAGTGCTCTTTTCAGCATTTGCTTTATTCTTCATTTTCATACCGCTGATCCATAGGGCCGAAACGTTCCAGTTTTGTTTCATCGCTCCACAGAACAGAATCCCAAAACTTCTGAGACTTAGTAGTGAGACACCAGTAGTCTTGGAGTTCTGGCATGCGTTTAGTGCGCGTCTTACTGTGCAGCTGAAACCTCAGTGCCTGTTGCCACCAAGTCTTGCTGCAGGTCTTTTGCAGTCACTCAAGGGGTTTTCTGAACCTGCCTTCTCAGAAATCTGCTTGCAGCCGTTGATATCTTGCCTTTTCTGCCCCGTCCAGAAAGTGCAACCACTGTTCCTTTAACTCTGAACATGCAAACTATGCTTCCAACGGTGTCTTTAGGAACATTTAGTGCCTTTGTTATCTTTTTGTATCCGGATCCTTGTTTGTGAAGGGCGATGATATCTTCTCTTAACTTTTTGGACCATTGTTTTGACCTAGCCATATTTCTAACATGCAGTCAAACGTGACACTCGACAGACCTAGTCAGTTCAGTTATTTCATGTGTTCTAGCTCAGGCACACCTGGTGCAACTAATGAAGCCCTTGATTAGTTGCACCAGGTGGGTTTGAGAAAACACTTGTTTTGCAGATTTGTGCTGTTGTGATGGGTTCTATTCAGGGGGTTGAATAATTTTGAGACTGTGGAAGTCATTAAAAGTTGGAATTCAGTTCAATTTGGGGAAACCAATTGAAACATTTGCCAATAAATTTTGCCCATAAACCTGATTTGCAATGGGGTTGAATAATTTTGATTACAACAAACACTGGAGAGTGAAATGTAAAAATGTATCAATGATAGATATTTAGTCGCCTGGCGTGAAAGTGTAGTCGCATATGCGAGTGATTTACTCGAAGAGGGTAGCCTTAGAAATGTTATTTAATGTGTGAAAGTAACTAATGAAAAGTGAAATTAGTTCTAAACTGCATTACAATGGTGCAATTCATCATTTACTTATATTGTGAGATCAACAAAAGAAAATAGTGAAGCATACTGTAAAAGGAAATCTAACAATGGTTTTGTCAGACACATTTTTAAAGGTTCACTACTGTATTTTTTGGGGCTATTTAGTTAGCGCAACTTAAAATATTTAACAGCAAAGACTTACAATGTCATGTTTGGTGTTGAGGGTCCAACTAACAGACCGCTGATCATGCTTAGTTCACTGATGAGGATCTTGAATAATTTGTATTTTTTGGCCAAATCTTATGGAGTTATGACTACATAAATATTTGTTATTAAGGAATAATAGATGTTTTAGCATTGTGTAGTGTCTTTGATTATATTTTTATGTAAAAGTTGCACCATTAGAGTGATTTGTGTTCTCTTCTGTGAGATTTCAGCACATGTACACAACTTTCTTGGGTGCAAAGAAATAATTCAATATAACCGCATACACAAGTAAGAAAGTTCTACATAACTATTACGTAATATAAATGCTCATATTAATGTAAAATGCAAGCTGATTGAACATGACTCAACAAGTAAAAAACATTATTAATTTTGAGTTTATGGAACTTATATTGTGTTTGATAAAAGCACTGACCAAATTTAATTCGGCATGAGGCAGAACTTGCAATCGTCTTTTTTCCCCTATTGTGATGTATATTAAGTGGGGCGGGGCTTGATTTTGTCCATAGGGAATTGATTGGATGATGGTTGTGGTTTGCTATTGGTGGATCTCATGTAAGTGACAGGTTATAGCCCCGCCCTCGCGCCAGTAAACACGTCATCAGAGATTTCAAGTTGATACAACGACATTTCCATTATTTGAGTCAAAATCCTGAAGCTTGTTGCCTCAAGATTTAGCGTTTTCTCAAATTCAGATTTTCTGACAATGTGGAAGAATTGCAGATATTCCCAATGAAAACATGTTTGAATGTGTCAGTAGGAGTGAATGTGGCTTGGTTGAGTCTCAAAAGAAGAGCAGTGCTTCATGGGGAGGTTTGGGGAGTATCCGCTGATAAAGGACTGACTCATAAACCGTACAAACTTACACACAGATGACCACACACACTAACACACACTCTGCACTCGTCTGCCCATTTCATACAGAATAGGGCCTATGATGGAGGCCTCCTCCGAGTGTCCCGTGGCTTAATGAAGCCCTCTGGAGACTGAGGACTGAGTGCTTCATGGTGCCAGGGAACAGAAGATCTCCGTCAAGAAAGGTCTGTGGGGGTGGGAATCGCTTTCCCATAATCCCTGCAGAACACAACCAACTTGTGCCAAGAAAAACAAATCTCCAATTGCATTAATTAGAGGCACAGAACAGTGACATCAGTGTAGCTGAATTGCGACACTATAATAAATGTGCATGCAATCATGCGAAGTCAGAAGACGTGTTGTTTACAGGATCTGATGCAAGTGTGAAATGCACAGCTGAAAGAGAAACATGAGTGGACTCAATTCCACTGGAACGATATATAAGAGTCACTGATTATTTTGGGTCGTTTATCCTTAAAAAATAAAGCGTACGCTTGCATATAGCAATGACATGCACACTTTCAACATGAGGGTCAGTGTGAGAGAATAAAATAACATATACAAATATTAGTTGAAAAACTTAAATTAAATGAAAATTAGATGCTGCCTTGGCAATAAACTAAAATAAGTCCAAGTTGAAACACTAAAAGTGTTAAGTAAGGAATAATTGACGACGGGCCGTTGAATTATTCGAAAAATAATGCACACCCGGGGTGGTAATGCGGTCACGACGCGAAGCGGAGTCAATTATTCCACTTATACTACAGTTACCACACCTCGAAACATTGTTCAAATGATGTGATTCTAGACGTTTGTCAAGTTTTTGTCATTAAAACGCTCTTGTATGTAGGACTAATTTCTTACGCATCTAATCCCATGCCTCCGTTGCTAATTCCAAAACGTCATTTTAGAGTTAATACAGAGGTTTGAGCCACTGATAGCAGACTAAAGATGGGGACACACTTACGACTCGCTGAAACATTCGAAGACTGACTGTTTCCATCGACTGTAGCAGGTCTTAAACACAGACTGTGAATAGGCTATAGACTGAACGCACTGAACACGCGTTTGGGCATGATCAGTCATAAGTATCAAATTACATTCATAACTGGCCTTAGTCAGTGTGTCCCGGCTTTATGCAGTTATTAATGCCGTTATTAGAGAGAGAGAGAGAGAGAGAGAGAGAGAGAGAGAGAGAGAGAGAGAGAGATGTTGCAATAATGAGACAGAAAAGCAAGTGTGTCAATATTATTATTTATTTATTAATTAAATTTTTTGAAATTAATTCGTTCATTCTTGTTTTCTATAATTGACAGTAGATAACCCAATAAATGAAACACACAAAGCCCTTTTAACAAGTAGGCCTATCAATAATTATTTATTTGTTATATTATCTGGAATAATTACGAAAACCCAGCAGGACTATCAATTTATTTATATAGCCTATTCAATTTAATTTTCTATTTAGCCTATAGATAGGACTACATACTTTATTTATTAAAATTAAACTGTATGTGTCTATTGATTGTGAAGTTAGACATAGAAAATTGCAGATCAAGCGCATGGGGCTGCATGTTTTTTCTTGTTATGAATTGTATCCTATTTTCCGTTATTACAGTTAACTACGCGCAGTGATATGGAACTGTAATGCGGTCAAGACTTGCCTGGAACTACTTTAGCCGTGCGTTTCCCTGAAAATAATTGCACACCTTAGAACGTTTTCAACCAATCAGAACCAAGCATTCAACAGCCCTGTAGTATAACTGGAAATAAATAAAAACTAGTGCTGTCAAACGATTCAAATAGTTAACTCGCGATTAATCGCACATTTTTATCTATTCTAAATGTCTCTTGATTTCTTTTTGTCCCATTATTTTTTCTCATTTTAATGCTCTTATCAACATGGAAAAGTGGATCGGCTTGCTTTGTGCAAATGTTTTTTATTGAAAACAACATTGGCATATACAGTGTTCAATTTCACACTAACATTCTCACTTGGAGCAAATAATCTTTCTAGTAGCATCTCATAAATATTTATTTACCATGTCCACACAGACGCGTTTCGGCCTAAGCCATCATCAGTGAGTGTGAGTTTTCATCTTTATTTTGATTACTGTTTTATAACTCGCACCCATAAAACGTAGTGGGAGTTGAGCGCGCCTGTTTTCAGCAAATAATCTTTCACACAATGTAACACTGTCCATCAATAAAAGGGTGAAGGAAATCCTGACGAGGTCCTGATATTGACGAGGGGGCGGAGAATTCGCATCAGCTGTGTGTGTGTGTGTGTGTGTTTGGCCATCATCAAGTGGTATTTCAGACTGGACGTGCTGCAATGATGATAGCTCAGTTCACAACGACAAAACACACAGATCACTTTGGTCTCGTCAATGGAACCATTTGGCAACTTTTTAAAAGTAAACTTTCCATTCAGAATCTTATTGGCATCCATTTCGGCGTCTCGCGCTCGTCATCCACTCAAAATGTAACGTTAACCTACTATTTGGCCGGATCGCAAGCCCAAACGAGTGTGTGCGGCGTGCCTGTTGTGTTGTTTCCGGTCTAGCTAGATCCGCTTGCGCTTTGGTCGACGAAGCAACAAAACGTCCTCATGCGGCGTAAGCCATTGACATGAATGGGTTTCATAGTGCAGCGCCGCGCATGCCGAGTCCTGTTGTAAAAGCATGTGAAAAAAACTACAAAGTTTACTAGGCCAAAAAGACCGTTAATCGCGCGATAAAAAATTTAACGGCGTCAAAATGTGTTTGCGTTAACGCCGTTAATAACACGTTTAACTGACAGCCCTAATAAAAACTAAAACTAAAATTATAATAAATGAACCCTAAATATATATATTTATATAAACGAATACAATGACAAAAGCACATAACGAAATTGCTAAAATTGAAACTAACATGAAAAATAATATATTCAAAATATTAATTAACCTATAAAAACTAAAATAACACAGTCAATCACACACATTGGTTCTAAGTGACGGTTTAAATTATGCGTACCATACTTTCCAGAATATGTCACTTTTATTTAAATCACCTGCAACTTACACTCACCGGCCACTTTATTAGGTACCCCATGCTAGTAACGGGTTGGACCCCCTTTTGCCTTCAGAACTGCCTCAATTCTTCGTGGCATAGATTCAACAAGGTTCTGGAAGCATTCCTCAGGGAGTTTGGTCCATATTGACATGATGGCATCACACAGTTGCCGCAGATTTGTCGGCTGCACATCCATGATGCGAATCTCCCGTTCCACCACATCCCAAAGATGCTCTATTGGGTTGAGATCTGGTGACTGTGGAGGCCATTTTAGTACAGTGAACTCATTATCATGTTCAAGAAACCATTTTGAAATGATTAGAGCTTTGTGACATGGTGGAAGTAGCCATCAGTGGATGGGTACATGGTGGCCATAAAGGGATGGACATGGTCAGAAACAATGCTCAGGTAGGCCGTGGCATTTAAACGATGCCCAATTGGCACTAAGGGGCCTAAAGTGCCTAAAGTGTCAGGAAAACATCCCCCACACCATTACACCACCACCACCAGCCTGCACAGTGGTAACAAGGCATGATGGTTCCATGTTCTCATTCTGTTTACGCCAAATTCTGACTCTAACATCTGAATGTCTCAACAGAAATCGAGACTCATCAGACCAGGCAACATTTTTCCAGTCTTCAACTGTTCAATTTTGGTGAGCTCTTGCAAATTGTAGCCTCTTTTTCCTATTTGTAGTGGAGATGAGTGGTACCCGGTGGAGTCTTCTGCTGTTGTAGCCCATCCGCCTCAAGGTTGTGCGTGTTGTGGCTTCACAAATGCTTTGCTGCATACCTCGGTTGTAACGAGTGGTTATTTCAGTCACTGTTGCCCTTCTATCAGCTCGAACCAGTC